>JAGEOH010000400.1:22500-50000 GCA_032207245.1 Pardosa pseudoannulata
CATTGTCGTCCTTAAAGTAATAGGGGTCCAACCCGTAAAACAGCCACAAAGTAGGAAGCACATAGTCATCCAAAATAGTGCAGTAGGCATCGGCGTTGAGCTTACCATGAATGGGAACCAAGGGTCCAGTCCATACCAGGAGACACACCCCCAGACCATAATTCCACCTCCGCCGAACGTGACTGTTGGTACAGTGCATTATGGCGTTCTCCAGGCAGACGCCAGACCCAGACCCTGCCATCCAAAGAACCCGTTTTCACTGATATACGGTCCAATTTCGATGTGCTATGTACCACATTAACCGAGCAGCGCGGCTGGACTTTGTGATCAAAGGCTTATGGGCAGCAGCACGACCATGAAAACCAACCAGATGTATGGCATTCATTGAAACAATACTCCCGTATGCCTGTTGAAACTCCTCGCGAATGAGGGCCGTCAGTTGGGTGCGGTTATTCCGAATTTCTCTGGACAGCACTCATCGGTCTCTATCTCCCAGTTTCGTTGGTGTGCCGACTCGGGGCATATTTCGACAGTCACTGCTCACCTTCCACTGCTTAATCACATAGGCCACTGTCGATTTTGGATACTTGAGATCGCTAGATATGTTCCTTGAGGATCGGCCACATTTGTTAAACCGATAATTATACTTTTCTCGAAATCAGACAGCTCCAAACTGCGCGGCATTTTGCATGCGACTAATGCCAATGCTGTTTTCCAACACGACGTATACCGGCGGAGGCCGTGCTGTTCCTCAGGACCGCAGATATCGGTATTTTCGTAGGTGTCCAAATACTTATTGGTAGACAGTGTATATGTATATGTATATATATATATATATATATATATATATATATATATATATATATATATATATATATATATATATATATATATATATGAATATATATTTATAAATATATAAATTTATAAATATATAATTATACAGGGTGTCCCAAAAATATTGTGAAAAACTTCTAGGGGAAGTAGGGCACATTATAAGGAGGAGAAACTGCATGGGTTGAACAATCGGGAGTATTTAGTAGCAGAGATCAAAACTGGGAAATAAAGCAAGAGAATGATTAATTTCAAACATTTAATTTACGTAATGAATATAAATGGTACATATCTGCCATTCCTATATCACTCCATGCTCTGACGCCAGGTGGTGCTATACATGAGAAGTGCTGGATTTATTCACTCGATCGGTACTGAGCATGAATGGTATCGATCAGTGTATGGAATAGCTGAGGATAATGGTTCCAATTCGTTTACTCGTATTTATTGTTCTTATTTGTGAAATTTGATTATTCGTTAGGGAAGAAAGTACCAGCAAACGTGCCATTACCTCTCAAATAAGAGTGTATGATAAAAGATTGCTTGTACGCCTTTTGTCTCCAAAGGGTTCAAAGTTGAGGAATCAAGTTTTTTATCAGTTTGCTCTTGTTAAGCCATTCTATTTTCTATGTTTACTTTAACAAAAGGAAGTGTTATCTCTGTCCATTTTTTTTGACGCTGAAATGAAACGACTGCATCCAAGGTTTTGTGGCTTGATCTAGCCACAGCTAAACAATATTCTTCATTTTCAGGTTTACTTTGGATAAGATTTACTTTGATGTACATCTTCTTTGATGTTTCAGTGATGTTCAACTTCATTGAAATGTTGTCTTTGGAAAAGTTTCTAAAATAGCGGGATAAGCACACTCTTGTATAATTTCCATGTACTTTTCCGAGATGATGGATCCCCTGTGCATTAAAATTTGCCCAAGTTATGCATGTTCACATCATAATGAAAGGAGAGTGTTTCACTATTTAAAGGGGGAAATTTCCTGCAAGTAGCTCTCCTTTCCTTTATTGTTTTTGTGCTGTCGAAATAAATTGAACGTCGACTCATCACAAAAAAGCACTCACTACATAATTAAATGGACCTTTCTTGAACTATATGGCCTTTCAAATCTTATTACCTCAATTTTTTGGATTATTAATTCTCATTTGGAAGTATTATGACACCTAATCCTGCTTCATTTAATCAACGTTACCCTGTTTATGAATGAACTATTTCCAGACAACTATAAATTCTAAACGGGTTTTGAATCGGTTTATTAAATAGAGTCGTTTTAAGGGGTCATACGACTGTTAAATCCACAAAAAATTCCATTTTTGAGAAAAATATATATGTGAAAAAAATTCAGTTCTCAACATTTTAAAACAATCAGCGTCCTACATTCAGAGGAGTTATGAATAAAAACGTGTCATTACTGTAAACAAATTTAAACTTACGAAAGTTTAACTTAATTCCCATGTTATCTCAAAAAGTTTTTAATATTTTTTATGAAATTTTTACAGGTTACGTACAATATAATTTTCCTCCGATTCATCTTAAATTTTCCAAAATATTTTTTTTCAATGATAAATTTTTAATTTTTAAGTTAAAAAGTTAACTTTTTTCAAATATTTTTTAAAAATACATATGTATCTTAAATATATACAAACTTCAGTTTTAAGTTATTTTTAGATATTATATCTTTTAAAACAATAAGTTTGACTTAAACTTAATTATATTTTTAGTAATCGTGCACGTTAGCCTTGACACCATTTTTGTTAACAACAAAGTGTTTCTTATTTAAAACTTTCAAACAAAAATGAATGAGATATGTATGTAAAGAAAATAGTTTGTTCTAAAAATCTTAAAAAAAAATTAGTTTGTAAAACTGATAGTTTTCAAGGTATAAAAAGTCGAAAATGATAATCATTTTATTTATTTATTTACTTATTTGTTTATTTATTTATTTTTTTTGACTTTTAGAGTTGTGTGACCTCTTAAATTGGCTCAATAGTTTTCAAGGTATGAGTCAAAAATGATAATTCTTTTACATTTTGCCCACTTTAAGGCATCTGTAGACCTTTGAAACTTGAATTTTGATCAAAATATCATTTTTTAAAATGTATTATATTATTTAAATCCAATATGTTACCTATATATAACCGGTTGAATTTTGTTTCTATCTCATTTACAACCAAAGTTATAGCAATCATAATGCAAGTCCAAAGTCAATTTTAATTACCAGAAGTTTTTTTTTAAATTAAAATGTTATTAATCTTGGTCCAAATAATTTATACTTAAGGGTTTTCTTGTTTCTTAAAGAATCTGGCAACATAATATTCTTGAATTTAGCATCTGAATATCGCAATGAATTTAGGGATACATTGTCAAATTTTCTCGTGCTTCCCAGAATTTCCCAGTTACATTACTGTTATTTTTATACGTATTTGAATTTAAAATCTTTATTTTAATAATTCAAATTGCCTAATTTTGTATATAGAACACCTAAAATAAAGTTTTAGGGTAATAAATGTATCGAAGCAGGTCAAACTGACAACAGTCGTGAATGTATTCCAATTACAGTTAGATAGATAGCTCCTCAGACTATGATGACT
Organism: Pardosa pseudoannulata; assembly: GCA_032207245.1. NCBI lineage: Eukaryota > Metazoa > Arthropoda > Arachnida > Araneae > Lycosidae > Pardosa > Pardosa pseudoannulata. The sequence continues at coordinate 25,936 of JAGEOH010000400.1, forward strand.
CCATACAATTTAATAATGATTTAATAATGCTTTATCAGTTTTAACTATACATTCCATTTCTGACCCGGTGCATATAATTTTAAAGTGGTATAAACACTTAGATCATAGTAAAATATATGATGCTGTTCTCCACTTCACCCCGAAACTAAAACAAAAGGGCTAAAAAAGAAAAAAAAATACGGAATTTGAAACTAGAGGAGTTAAGGTTCATAAATCTGATGTTTTTTTTCACGATACACATATTTTGAAATTCTGTCATAAAACATTTTTTTTTTCTGATTTTTCTTGAAATAGCATTTCTTGTCCATTTTGATCACCCATGATAACATAGTATATCTCAATAAATTGAAATTCATTGGCATTAAAATTTTAAATGTATATTTCATAAACATGTAGATATGAAACAGATTACTATCATTGTTAATATAGATTAACTAGCATATAACCCGTCATATGACGGATAGGTAAAATTTTTAATTTTCCAGAATTGTAAAGAACCCTATGAGGCAGGTAAAAAAATGGCTTGTTTTTTTGGCTGAGAATTACCTTTCAACAAAAATAATCCATTAAAATTATCACATATGTACCTAATATATTATTTAAGTCAAATAAAAAAGAAAATTATTTACGTAATATCTAAGTTTAGTGATAAAACGTATGAAAATAATGCAGAAAATGTTTAAATAATTTAAAATAAGAAATGATTAAATGAAATGGTTAAAGGAATGAAGTAATAATGCTAGAAAAAAATTGTTATTTTTACCTATTTATTATGTGACAAATTGATAAATTTGATCGCTTGCTCTTAAAATGGGGCTCGATATAATGGCATTAAAAGCTCGAAAATGGGACGGGGTAGATTTCGAACGTTTTAAAGAGGACAGTATTTTTCGCTGTGATGCGAAGCTTATTGATACCAATTTACTTCAGAATCGGATCTATAGTGTAGGAAAAGATAAACTTTACTCGCTTTGAATTTTGCAAACCGTAACTCATCAAAAATCCAGTATGGATGCTTTATCCATTCCAGGTCCAACAGCTTCATAACTTCGAGGAGCCGAACGCTGGCCGATTGGTTAGGGCGCTGATCGTCGGTACCAGAGTTCGTGGGTTCGAATCCCACTATGGCATGGATGTTCGTAGCCGTTCGGAATCGGCTTTAAGCTGTAGGTCCCGGTCTCATTAGCCCTCGTGTGCAAAACAGTAGACCGTAGCGCTCCATACCAAACCAAACCAATCATAACTTCGAGGACAGACGGACTTCGAACTTTACGAGAAGAAAGTTTAAGGATACACAACATGAAATGTTTATGTGGCCAGGGACATCCGTAAAGCAATACGTGAATTTAATAAAATAAAAATAATAAAAAGTTGAAAAAATAGTAAAAATTTATTTTAAAAATAATCAAACAACTTTCGGAATAAGAATTTAAAAGAAAAAGCTGAAAATATTCCATTTATTCGACATAAAAAAAAACCGGTTGCGTCGGGGATAGAAGTACGACGATCCAATGGGCAGACATGCTACCAAACGTACAACGCTATGAGCCAACTAATTAGAGTATATGAAGGTTCAAGTAGAAAATTAAATATTACTCTCAGCCTTTGCCATCCTATTAAGAATGAATTTCGTATAGAATAAGAGGAAGGATAAGGCTTGAAATAATAGCATTAAAGGATCGAAAAGGGTGATGGGGTGGATTTCGAACTCATGAAAAATCCAACATGGATGTCTGTATCCATTCCAGGTATTCGCGGACAGGCTATTATTATATAGGGGATTGTGATTTGCAGCCCATAAAATACATGAAGTTGTACTCAAATTCCAATAGACTCGCATATTTGTTTATGGTCTCAATAATAAAAGTCCATCACCTAAAGAACATACTTACAAAAATTATGTAATAATGATATAATTATTTATTTTCAAATTATAGTGCTTTACATAGGGTGTCATTTTAGAACATTATTTGTATTATTATTATTATTATATTATTTGTAACAACAGCCTACTCTTTGTCGAATGATGGCCTTCGGTACGTGGGTTCCAATCCCACAGTGGCATGGAAGTTCGTAGCCGTTCGGCTTTAAGCTGTAGGTCTCGGTTTGATTAGCCTTCGTGTTGCAAAAAGTAGACCGTAGCACTCGAAACCAAACAGCCTACTCTTTACAAAATATATTAAAAGCATTCGGAAAGAAAATCACACAGAAAGAATCTGGGCTTTCAAAAATATTGAGGCATTAGAAGTGCTTACATATAGTTGTATTAAGTGCTTTTCTCAGAATAGGTTGTTTCGCTCAAAGAGTTTGATCTCAAATGCTTAGATATTTTTAGTGTGTGTTATATAAATATGGGAATAGATTACCATTAAGGTTACAGATTAATTATTTTAGGATTTACAGCTCTTTAATTTATGACTTGCATGAAAATTTTGAGAAATTTTCAACGTTGCTGTACTCGAGTTCCTATAAGTTCACAAATATATTTGGGATCACCATGATTGCAGTCTATTCTCTGAAATACATAATTAGAAAGATTGTCAAATTTATAAAGCAGTGATAACGTGATTGAATTTGGAGTTATCGTGCTTTGCGTTTTATGGCTACCTTATTTTTCGCTCTAAAATATGAAAATATTATTCAAAAATTATATAAAATGCATTTTTTATAGTCTTAAGTTGTGTTTCATCATAAAATTAACATTAAAAATAAAAAATTCAAAAAATCCCCTCCGAAAATGTAGACATGTCTTAAATAAAGGTCAAAGTTTTTCTTATTTCAATTCCTATTTCCGTTTTTATTTCAATTTTTTTCTCATCCACCTTTTCCATATCAACCTTTCAATCGTTTGTCCATTTTTGTTTGTTTCGATAAAACATTACCTTGAGGCTTCTGGCTGGAGAAGTGGCCATTGAGGAAAGGGCTTGTTAGACTTTTATATTTTGTATGTTAATTGTTCCTCCCACTTTCAAATCTCAGGAGCAAACAGTTCGTGAAATCGTGTCGTTTTCTTTAAAATTCAAATGATTTTTAATACTTTAAATTTTGTGATTCTATGTATATGTGTGTATGAGAAAAAAAAGAAAGAGCGGTATAATCACTCATTATAAAGCTAACATATAATTCCAGCTAAGAAATAATTGTAGTATTAATTGATTCAAAATTGAAGTTGTACATTCATAATGGGTAAAACAAAACTTCAATTAAAATAAAAATTAATACTGGTGACAGCAAAACATGACAACATGAGAGCCAGAAGAGAAAGAACACGAAACAGATCACTATGGGACCCTGGGCGTGCGAAACCCGAATCCACCACAGAAAGGGAACCAAACAGAGATAGAAAGGGTACCACAGAGTCGTGAAGCCCGTATTCCCCTAAAAGAGGTCAACTCGTGAAGGTCATATGTTTTAAAGAAAACCTAAACCAAAAGTACTTATTGGAATCCAAGTTGGAGAAGAAGAGAAGGCAAAAAAAAAGGGGGGGAGCAAGAAGAGAAAAAGAATCAGATCCTAGGTCCTCGAAACCGAAATCCAACTTAAGAAAGTGGAGAGAGAAAATTCAATAGGTTCCCCGGAGTCATGAAGCCTGTATTCACCAAAAGGTGGTAACTTCTGGGAAGCACAGCTTTCTTAAAATTTCTTTCATACATTAGGATTTAGGCATGACATAGAACTAATTAGTTTGTTAACGTGCGGGGCAATTACCTACTTGATGGGTTTTTGTCTCATACTACATTTAACGCAGAGTGGAAAGTATGGTGAGTGAAGAGTGAAACCATTAAAAAAATATGCCGTTTATTTAACCTGCATTATAAAAAACATAATAACATTATACATTGCTCCACGAGCAATAAAATAAGACTAGTGTGAAACCCACACAGGGAATCAAAAAACTGTCGTCTGACTCTGACGGTTATCGTCAGAGTCAGCCCACAGAAAAAACAATTGTTTATATACAACTGGATACACGTAAATTTGCATACAGTTTAAAATTAATACATGCAAAAAAACTTAAGATACACACAGTAACTAAATGAAGAAAATATAATTACAAATGATGACTAGTACAGTTTTAAAGACTGTTTACAATCTCAAAGATATAATTGGATATAATCAGACCAATACTTAACCACTTGTTAAGTCCTAACAGTTCTAGAAATAAACAGTGCCAGAAACGTCTCCATGTACACCCAAAGAAAGTGCAGGATAAATCTGTTGGTATGGATGTCCTTAAGCAAGTAGGAGAGGAAGCGAAACTTCTCCATCTAAGTATGGTCCGAAAGCATCATGACACACATGTTTGAGAGTTATCAAAGGATTTGTTTGTAAAATAGGAGATAAGTCACCTAATATGGCTACTCATTTTTTAGTGTTGCCAGAATTGAAATCAATACCTGTCAGCTGACTTCTCAACCTAGCAAATAAATTTCACCTTAGAAACTATAATAGGGGACTTTGAAGGAAGGTTATGCTTTTAAAAAAGGATAATTTGTAACAATATCAAACATAACTTCCGTTAAACATATCCAGAGTACGCCAATGATTACTTATTTTATTATAATCCATTCAAAGATTAAATAAGTAGACACTAACACACTCAAAGCAGACCATAAACCAAGTCAAAAGATTAAATGAAACGTCTTTTATTCAAAATCCTCACTGACTCTTGTAAATATGTGATCTTCCGATGAAATGTGGACAAATAAAGAATATGTATTAGATTCTTCTAAAATATATCCCCAGTATCCGATCATTTGATACAAATGTGACAGTCACCTTTTTTACAGTTTATGTTTTACACGTGTTTCCAGTGAAAAAATAAAAGGAAAAAAAGGCCAAAGGTTAAACACATTTTATCTCATCGCTTTTGGGGTGAAGGAATCAGTTTAACGTACATATTAAAGACCTCATGTAGAAGAAAGAAGCAAAATTTATGCTTGTATAATCGGATATATTACAAATTCGAAAGACTAAAATTTATTCGGCCTTGAGATTTACTCCATGTACGATGCTTGGACTTACAGGGTGCTGCCTTATTAGACTAGAGTAGAGTGGGTGTTTGAATCGCACTTTTGGCATGAATGGTAGTAGAAATTTAGAATCAGATACAAACGCTAGCTTCTATACTAGATTAACCCTCATAATCATAGCGAGATATACTAAGTTAAAACCTTGATTAAGAAATGAAGCAATATAAATGCAAAGCGGCAGAAATCCTTTTGTTATTCAGGACCTTTACTGTTTTTTTTTTGGTTTTGGTTTGGAGCGCTACGGTCTACTGTTTTGCACACGAGGGCTAATGAGACCGGGACCTACAGTTTAAAGCCGATTCCGAACGGCTACAAACATCCATGCCAGTAGCGGGATTCGAACCCGCGAACTCCGGTTCCGAAGAGCAGCGCTCTACCATTCGGCCATCGTTCGGCAGGACCTTTACTGTACTAAAATGAGAAACACCCATATTTTCATACTTTTTATACGTCATTAATGTATGTCGGTTCATTTTTAAAATCGAGAAATATATCCTCCAGAAAATATATCGATTGATTAATTTGATATTGATAGATCTTGTTATTTTATCGATATTCATTTCTTTCCGTTGCTGAAAAAAACCGCCCATTGAGATAGTTGAAGTGCCAACACGATATGATAGTGAGGAGCTCAAAAATATTTACTTTCATTAAGCGATCGATAACTGTCTGAATTCATGCATTCGACTACGAAAATCTTGACATTCAGTGTTTCCTTTCAAACTGAAGGATCGTGAATGGGGGCACAATGTCGATTTTAGTTTTAGAGATGTTTCTATAAATAGATGTTCTGCATAGTGATAACGATCAACAGACCTTGTAACTTCCATTTAATAGAAGAAGATTTTAGAAATGAACTGATATACACCACATTTTTTTTATCTACATTTATGTCTATCTTATATATTAAAATCTGATTGTATGTACCTACTTATGTATGCGCGTCAATCTCCTCGCGAACCACTGGACGCAGAAGGGCGCCGAAGGTACCGAAAGACGCTCAACAATCCGAGGAAGTCATTTCGCCCATTCGCGTTTCGACATTTGAATTAGTCCGAAAGATATCAACGAAAAACAGACCAAAATGCCACTTTTATTTTTCCCTCACGCGCAATTCCATTCTTGAGTTGGCGCCATAAATAGGCTGTGTTATTCAAAGTTGGCATTATTATAGCCTGCTCCTTGGTATTTTGAGTAAGATTTAGTAAATTTATCTAAGCTAATAAATTTAAGTAGAAATATATATATTTATGAGGGCATTTATGTATATGAGACTATTTTCGAATCTACTAAAAGCTGAATTCATTTCTTTTAGAAAATCCCTTTTTCTTCTATTTTATTATCTTGGCGAGATTTTTATTTTCATTAATTAAAAACTCGCCATGTTCCATCAATTTTTTGTTTGCATTTAGCAGATGCCATTTCTTAAACAAAAACTAACATATGATTACAGGTTAAGATTTTAAAATAAAAGTCCGATTCGGACTTTTATTTTAAAATCTTAAACCCTAGAAAAATATAGGCAAATGTTATAGTTAAATGCAGGGAACAAATAAGTATTTTTATTTTAGAAATGGCAACTATGAAATGTAAGTCAAATTGAAATATTATTGCAACTTTTGATTAGCGTTTGAAATGTATTTTAAATTATATAATTGTTCTTGGTGTTCAAGCGTTATTGAGCAATTTCGTTTTATCAATTCATCTGGTATATTTCATTCATTTTGAATTCAACTGCTCCATTTTTATCTACCAATTGTGAGACGTCAATCTGTATTCCACTTATTCTTAATTAGGCTTGGCGAAATTTGCAATATATTTTATTACTTACGTATTAGAAATATTGAAATCTTAAGTAATTTAATTCATAAGATAATGTTTTATAAGGAAATATTTTAAAGATAATATAATTGTTCTTGGCTTTTGACCTTTTGTACTTATTTAGTTTTAGCAGTATTAATTTCGTATATTTCTTTTGATTTCAAATGAACTGCGCCATTTTTATTTATCCAATTTTGAAACTCCAATCTTTATTCCACCTCTTCTTAATTAGGCTTGGTGGCATAGCTTAGGCAAGTCATTTCGATCATACGCATTCCAATATTCTCACATAGCAAATTAGTTCCAAAGATATTAATGAAAAACCGACCAAAACACTGTTTTAATTATTTAATTTTAATATTTAAAAATATTTTTATTTCTACTGTTGATTTGGCATTAAAAACATTGACACGATTTTACTCGTTTGCGTCATTATCGTCATATCTTTGGTGTCCTGTATAACTTACATATCAATTGAAACAAATATATGAACGTATGTGCGTATTTGAGTCTTACCTCGAATTATCCGCATTTTTATATTTTAATTTCTTTTTACATCGATAGATGTTAAGCTTTTTTCCACTTAATTTATCTTTTCAGGAAAGTATTATTTTTTTCTGTTTTTTCCTGTACAAATTTATAATTGGGATTGTTTGTTCCTTAAACTGTCACATTTGTCAACAATCTACAGAACACTGGATTCATTCAAAAATTATGTTAATAAGTTTATCTTTTATAGTTATTTTAAACTTTTAATAGAAAAAATTTAATACCCAGACCGAAGGCTGGGTGCGAAGCAGCTAGTAATGCTTTTAAACATGTTTTACAGCTATATAGAACAAGATATTGTAATAAGATTTGAACAATATCAAAATAGTAAAACTTTTTTTTTTTACCATGTTCTGAAAAGGTTAAAATAATCATTTTCAAACAGACGATTTGTTAATACGGAGATTGGAGAAGAAACTACATTTTATAAAGTATTTTCATTTTTCATTTTATCTGGTTGTAACTGAAGTTTCCCGCCACCAAAAATATCGTCTGCACAAACAATTCTCTTTGCCGTATTTAATCATATTTTTGCAAACAATTTTTGCATTTGAAAGAAAAAGGCTTGCTTAATATACTTACCGTTACATTATAAATATGCTTATCATTACATTTTTTTTCGAAAATGTATGTCGAAAATTTCTTATACCCGATAGTTCAAGCTTATAATTATCACTGTGACATACATACCCCAGTAACTTTGAGCTGCATTCCAATGCACCATGCCTCGATTTGATTGGAACTGAGAAAGAATATTAGTGGTATGATATGTCAGGCCTAGTTCGGGAAGCTAAAAATAACAAACAGCCTATCGCCTTCTATAAGGAATTGCTTTCATTTCTTTCTGTTCTACCTCAGTACTTGGACATTGGGTTTTAGACAATTTTACACTTTTCGCGATGGGAAGTATTGGGAGTTTAAAACTGCTAAACATATTACGTATTCTTTTAATATATCCTCTCTGGTGTATGCATAATTTTCCATTAATTTCCTCAAATTCTACTCCAAGCAATTTTTTAATGCTCCCTAAATCTTTGATATCATATTAGACACTCAAAATATCTATCACTAAATCAATTTGCTTACTAGTTTTAGCAAAAAATAATAAGTCGTCAATATATAACAACAGCACTACATTATATTCATAGGTTGAAACACAGTTTGTCCATGATAATTTACAGAAGCCTTTTTCCTGAAGTTTATTGCTAATTTCATGAAACCATTTACGACCGCTCTGATGAAGTCCGTACAATGCTTTCTTTAAGCGACATGGAGCTTCTCAGAATCAACAAAACCTTAAGGTGGCGTCATGTAAACAGTTTCAGATAATGGGGCGTACAGATAAGCGCTTTTGATATCTAACTGCCTATGTCGCCACCCAAGAAAACCAACTAAAACAGCAAAGAATAGACAAATGAGGGAAAAGTTTACGACAGGGCTGAAAGTCTCGTCGCAAGTTTCTCCTCTTCTCTGAAGAAAACCTCGTGCAACTAAGCGCGATTTATACTGAACAGCCTTTTCATTAGTATTTCTTTTTACATTAAATATCCATCAGTTCCCTATAACTTTGGCGTTCTGAGGTTTAACTATGAGATCCCATACATGAAGATCATGTAATACTTGGTTTTCCTCTTCTATGGCATTTACCATTCATCTGCTTGAGGAGTTTTCAGAGCAGCATTAAAAATTAATGGAATATCATTGTTACCTAAACTTAATGGAATATTATTGTCACCTAGTCATGCTGAAAAACTGCATTATTCACTATCACGCAATTCTACGTTTTCATTAATCTTTTCTGCTGGTCCATAGTAAGTGTTTTTCGTACTAAAATTAAAGAGGGATTTGTATACTTTATATTATTTGCACGACAGTATTTGTCAACGTCATTTAGAGACCTTAAGCTTGACTTACTATTATCAGAATAATAATATATGTCATGCCTGCCCCCCCCCCCATAGCAGGGAAACGGCCCGTCTAGTCCATGTGGTGGTTTTTAAGGGAGGTTCAGAATCTGAGTAAAGTTCTTAAGATGAACTTTCGAACTCAGTTTGACCTTCATCACTAGTAACAGCTTCCCTGATCATGTGTTCAACATCAGATCCATCAATATCCGACTCTGTGTCAGCATCATCGTAACTAGGTTTCGGTACAACAGGGTCCAGTTCGCGACCACTGGGCTCTACAAATCTTACATTAATGGTCTCAATAACCCTACGTTCTTCTGGGATCCAGATACAGTTGCCTTTAGCATAACCAACCCTAATACCCCTTCTTGGCACGAGAGTCGAACTTCTTACGAAGTTGTCTAGGGATCCCTACATATACAGGGGTACCAAAACACTTTAGATGATTTATTGAAGGAGTTTGACCTGAAAAAAGTTCAAAGGGGGTTTTTACCTGGTTGTGATGGCAAAGTCTATTCCAGGTATAGGTAAAACAAAGAACGGCCTCATCCCAAAAAGATTTCTTTAAAGAACTATCTTCTCGTAAGGTTCGCACTGCATCCACGGCTATGAAATTGAACCTTTCCCTGTTCAGGGGAATAAGTATTTGTTCTCTCAGCACGGATACCCTGATCTTCAAAGTAATCTTCAAATCGTGTGTGACAAAATTCTTGCCCTTAATCTGTTCTAACATTTAATACTTTGTTATCAGTGAACCTTTCGGCCCTTTTCTGCCATTTTTTAAAAAAATTCAAGACCTTCGTTTTCGGTTTAAGGGGGAAAACTGACACTTTCCTTGAGCAATCGTCAATAATACTCAATAAATAATTATGTCCATCCTTGGACCTTACTGGCATTGCACATAAATTCATGTGCACAAACTCTAAGGGTCTATCAGATCTAACCTTTGCTATAGGTTTAAACGACACTCGTTTGGATTTACTCAGTCGGCAAAACTCGCATTTAACTTCCTCCTTATTTTTAAAACTTGGTAAACCACGAGCACAGTGTTCTTTACTAGTTTTCATAATATACTTTCCATTAACATGATTAAACTTACAATGCACACTGAGAGAGTTATCAATAATACTCAAGACTTCGGGGGTTTTGAGCTTTGGTTATTTAGGGTAAACATAATACAATCCCTGACATTTCTTAACTCTAAAAATTACATGACTGCCGTTTCCAAAAACAAACTCTTATTTGGCCGTTTTTGCCCTCAAAGCTAGCCCCATTGCTATTAATTAAATGACCAGCTATTAAATTTCGTCCAAGTCTTGGCGAATACAAAACATTTTTAAAAACAACCTCCTCTTCCCTATTTTTGTGCTCAAAAATCATTTTGACTTTACCAATCCCCTCAATAAGGGAACCAATCCCATCTATGGCTGCAGCCATAGAGGTCCCAGAGATTTCCTTAAAATGAATAAAAAGTGACTTATTACAACAAAAGTGGGAACTTGGCGCTGTATCAAACACCCAGGCAGTCTTTCGGCCATCTATTAATCAAAGAAGCTTCTACGACAAACTACCCTATACTTTCTTTTTAGAAATTTTTCGATGGGTTTGATCTTTGGTGCTATTTCTCGTTCATCTGGTTAAGATGGGTTCAACGGTTTGTTTAAAATTTTAATCCTGCAGTTTGCTATTATATGACACTTTATACCACACCGGAAACACTTGCGATTTTCATAACTTTTAGAATTAACACTTTGGGTTGTTTGTAACGCAACTGTGTTTTGGTCAGCCCTAACCAGCAAAAGTCTAGACTCCTCAGCTAAAAGTTTATTTCGAACTTTATCAAATTTAAATTCGATAGATAGACCGAACAATGCTTGCAAAATCACTCGGAAGGTGTCTAATAAGTTGAAATGCAGCAAACCACTCCTCAATAGGTTTACCTACATCTCTCATTTCGTTAACAATATCTATTAAACGACAGCACAGACTCCTATATTTTCATCCTCATTAGGTTTGCATTTAAAAAAATTATCAGTCAACCCGATAATACTGGCCCGGTAATCAGGCCTAAAATGAGTTTGCAACTTATCCCATGCGATACAAGCATCATCTATTCCAGTTAAGAGTGTTCTATACGGTTTAGATAAATTTAAGTATATGATACCAAAGGCTTTTTACATTTCTGACCTCATAATCCTTTACATCCTTGGGATCAGGTACTATATCTTTTACAACTACAGGTTTCATTTCATTTTTATTTACAATATTTCATCAATTTTTATTCATTAGAAGAACCTTTACGTCATTCGCCCAAGTGGATCAATGAGAATTTGATCCATTGTTATAGTATATTATAAAATACTTACAAAAAGGTTGTTTTGTTGTTGCAAGATTCAACCAGGCTCGCCTACGACGTACGTATTTTATTCAAAGACTTTACCCAGCACCCGTCGAAAATGGAGAAAAGTCTTTCCTAACACTACACATAGCAGGAATCAATACTCCACTTTTACAACAACGAAGTCGAAAAGACAGCCCATCAGATTATATAAATCCAAAGGATTCCGTCATTATTTCTAATAGATGATATATTCCGAGAGCTTTCTTCATCTGTCGAGAGACTCAGTAGAAAAGTATAATCCACTTTTAAAGCAACGGTGTAAAAATATCTAAACAGTTCCAGCAGAAAATATATAATCGATGGATTTCTATCGTTATTAATCACTACCACACACCGTACTATAGGCAGCTAAGCCCATAACCAAAATGTCAGTCTCATATGACATTTGTGGCAAGTATGGTGAATGAAGAATGCAAACTTAAAAAAACAAGCCGTTTATTTAACATGAATTAAAACTAAATAAAATAACATTATAAATTTGCTCCACGAGCAATAAAATAATACAACTATCGGAACACCCACACAGGGGATCAAAACAGCCCACAGAAACTGCAATTACTGTTTATATACTACTGGGCTAACCAGATGCACGGGTAAATTTGCATAAAGTTGGAAACAATACATGCAAAAAAAATACACATATTAAGTAAATAAAGAAAATATCATTATAAATGATAACTAGTACAATTAAAAACTTTTTACTTTTTCAAAACGTCGAAAATTGGATACAAACTAACAAACTAACACTTAACCACTGGTTAAGTACAGGTAATCCTAATATAAATCAACGTTCCTCTCTTTTAATCTGGGTTTTCTAAATTTGGTCTATCATAGTATCGAAAGTATGCATAAGTAAAATGGTAAAATTTAGGCTACACACTCATACATCAGATTCTGAAATAATATTCAAGTATTTTTTCTCCGAATAATGATAAAGTACTTTTTTTGCAAATGATATCGAATATAGTATTTTCTGGTATAATAGATCTCTGAAAGAAAGAAAACTGCTGCATAGAGATAAATGAATGGCAAGCGTAATAATTTGTTTCGGTAACAAAGAATGTTAGCTGCTAATGATCTGCTTCGTGATATCGGATGTAGTTTCATTGTTACTATGGCAATAGAACGATAAATTGTCCGAAAAAGCAAAGCTATGTTCTATACGACAGAACATACAAAACTAATAATTTTTGATAATACACTTATTTTACTGTTGTAAAAAGGAAAATTGTGAAATGCATCTTTTATCTACCAATACAAAATAGCGTAATGACTGAAAAAAAGAAAGATCCTATGTTAATCTGTTTACATATAGATAGAGTTAGTCATTTATTACAACAAACAGCTGGGAGTAAAAACTAATTATATAACAGTGAAGCATGAATGAAACAAATAATGAAGTATAAATATCCCACAAATGTTTTCTGCTGATGTAGAGAAGCTACGTTTGATTAAACAAAAATTTGAAAAAAAAATCAATTGCAAATTACAGTTGCTTTGGAAAAAAAAGAATTACTAACTATTGAACCGATAAATGTATTTTAAAATATTAATTCATCCTATTTGTTATTAAGTAATGTCAATAAACTATTTCGGTAGCGTGAAAACGTTTGCTAGAAGTTTAGCACATCTGTATTTATATGAATATATAGTATCCTCATACTGTGTGAATATCCTATTGAAATTTCGCATTATCACAGTGACAATATTTCTTAAATAAACTCACAACTATTGTTATTTTTTTCCACTTAATCTCCACAATTGCTAATTTATTACTGTTAGTTTCTCCTTTATGCCAAATACATGATTTTAATATGGTATATATTGAATGTGAATTAGTAAATTAATATTTTATCTCCTAATTCCGCCTAAGAACTCCAATTAATAAAAGAAAAACAGTTTGTTTGACGTCGAGTGATTGGTTATCTATGAGACGAGCACTGGTCAGTCTTTTTAACATGGGTCAGTCAAACTAATAGGATCTGAAAAAGACAATAATACTAAAATTGTTAGGAAAAGTTTAGCGTTATTATTTCTACCATCAAAACGGAAAAATAATAATGCTAAAAATTCAAAAACCTATAAATAATCTCGGTTGCTTTTATTTCAAAAATAATTATTCAGTGGATAAAAGGAAGCAATTATATCCTTTCAAATGAAATACGATTATAAACCTTTCCACGAAAAGTTAAACCAATGTAATCATCAACTTGATTGCTAAATAGTTTTAATATTTATAAATCCTTAATTGGGTTGACACTTTTCAAGATGTTTCTACACGAAATTCAAATCTAGAACGACTGAATACAAATAAATGAATCCAATTCAATACAAATATAGGAATTTTATATTGAATTACGATTAAATCATTTTACAACCATTTAGATAAGAAACGAATTCTTTGCAAATGTAAAATTCTGTATTACTTAACAAGGTATATTAACTTTATCATGAGTTCAATTTATTACTGCTTCCTTGTTTTAATAGAATGAAATTTTTTTATTGAATTAAAAATGGTTAGATTTCCAAAAGACCTTTCGACAGCTTGATTTAAAAATTTCCTCCTATTTTTTTTACTTGGCAGGTCACATGAACTTCGCTCCATTTCTATTGAATCAATCATTTTGGAAACAATGATGAAAAAAAAAGATTCCAGTTGTGCTTTTCAAATTGAGTCGAATAATGTGGAACGAGTGAAGCAATCCCAACCCATTTAGCCTTATTTTTACTAAATTTGTAGGGTTTTCTTTGCACTTCAAATTACTTTACTTTTTAGTCTTTCAGTGAACAATATTTCTTCTTTAAACTTCTGCTTAAAGAAACAGAAAACATGAATAATAGTTAAAAATTGTAGAGAAAATTCTAAAGTCTTTTTAAGGACTTTTTACTTTGCGTAATTCTTTTCACGAACATATAAACAACTCTTTTTAGAAGCATTTTTTATTAACTTTAATATTAAATATGTACCTTCAAAACGTTCTATAGACTTCTTTATTCTCAAATAATAGGATGAAAAATAGTAGCTAATGAATCAAATAAAATTCAAACAAATTTAAAAAAATATTTTAATTTACTAAACAAAATTTAAATACAACTACAAAACTACACCATTGCATATTTGTTCTGTTTCAATTTTAAAAAACACATCTTAAAAAATAAACTGATAATTTCAAAAGCGTGAATTAGGAAAAAAATAATGGGTTTAAATAATCCCTTTTATTGCTATTTAGGAAACATGCATATTCATGTAAAAGCTTTCTCCCGATGCATCCTCTAATGACTATTTTATAAAAAAATGAAATTATATTTACAACTATGTATTTTGAATAATACCAAAGGTTGAAAAATCTAACTTTTACAAAATGTTAATAACATAAATTATAATCCTACTGACATTCTCAAACCAAATTTACAATTGGAACTTTCGAAACGAAAATACCAAATATTTTTTTTTATTTTTTAATTAATTTAACATTTCCACATCCTTAAATTCCTATTAAAACACAGAATATAACAACAAAACGTAACACATTTTTGTCAGCAAGGAAAAGACACAAATACAAAAAATAAATAAATAAAAATAATCATTATTTTTCTTTGCTAAACAGACTGTTTTTCCATGCTTTTTTATTCTTGTTTGAAGGAGTATGTTTCATGCCATTTTGTGGATTCTTAATTATAGAAAATTTCAACAGAATAAGCTACTTTTGTTTTACAATAAAATGTTTTCTAGTATCAAAGTTTTTCTTCGGTACGCTTTTTTTTAATTATGTGGTAAAAGGAGAGTTTCAGGTTCATTTTACTCAAAATTTTTAAGTTCCCGTTAAGATTTGATACGATTGCTTGTAAGTATACTGGTTTAAGGATGTTTATGGCCACAGTAAAATATTATAAATATATGTTTTACGATAAAGTAAATTTATGAATTAATGGAAATTTATTTTTATCGAAAAAATTCTTTTGTTTTTTCCTAAAAAATGGGAACTGCAATAAATTATTTTTGTTTTAAAATAAATTGTTTACCACTAGCGTTTCAGTAAATGTTTTTATAACTGTAAAAAGAGTAATTTTGGATTTGTATTATCATAAAACTTGAAATTCTAGACGTTACGAATATTTAGACTATATACTACTACTTATGCTATTTACTATTAATATATATTACTAAAAATGAGGTGAAATTCTATTGTATCATTCATGAGTTTATCAACATATTTAGCAATGTAGATTTAGGAATTATTAAAACTGTTTTGTAATCGTGTTTCAATTACAAAATCCCAACAGCAATAAATAATCTTTCTTTGATTTCATAGCAGTCGAATTTTTTTTATTGGTACGCATTTTTTCATACATTAAAATTTCCAATAACAACATAATAGTGATTAGTTAAAAATAACTTGAAAATGGCCAAATTTCTCTGAGAAAATAGACGAACATTTACAAAAATTTGAATACCACTACACTGGAAGCGGCTCAAAAGTTTCCTACAAAACGTTGACTACCACCAAGATATATCAAAATATTTTGGAAAAATATGTTATATTATCTAATAAAACCTTATAAAGTACTATATCTATATTAATATAGTTATTTTAATTTTAATAATATACGTTTTAAGATTCATTATAATCCCAGAGTGATATGAACTCTTTCTGTTATTTATTTGTTTTTAAAGTTGATGATAAAAAAATTTACAAAACTTGTTAAATACAATTACGTCCTTTATTTCTGTAAGTAATAAATATGAGTACAGCTCTTTTGCTGAATACAGTAAAGCTATTCGAAGCAGACTAACTTTTGCGACATTTTGAATTTCATAAACTTAGTGTTTCTTGGAATGTCAGCCCCTAACTGATAAAAAATCTTTGTTAGCTGATAATGGTACCAAAAATGATAAATTTTTAATACCTCACTAATATAATATTTTCTAGATAAACCTTCCAACTTGTAAGAATTCCAGAATCTATTTTGATTCGAAGAAACGGATTAATTGTATGTTACTGCAGTTCATGACACTTTAGGATTTAAACGCATATAAAATGGGATTGGACGAAAATAAAATTATCATTAGATCTTTGGGAGAAGAAATATATTGTCGAATACAGAATACTTTTCGAAACATACAAACTTATGAAATTCCGTCAAATGGAAAATTCCTTGAAAAATGTTTACACCTAGATTATCCGAAATATTTGTTAAACTTTTAACATAGGTTAAAAACATTCTGCACTTTTCATAAATAATCTTGCCATAACTTTTTACTGGAATTCGAAATATAAAGTATGGATGCGGTAGTTAATTTGTGTAGGAATGAAGAAATAATAGCATTGAAAAATTATTGTGCGGAGCATAATAAAATATACTCAAAATGACTAAAATTGTGCTACGTGAAATAAGGGCAATACACAAGAAAAATATTTGGCCATTCCAAATATTTCAGAAAACTGATCATGACAGCAGAAACAACTTTCCTTCAATTCATTCCTTGAGCCAATTAAAAGTAAATGTAAATTTAATGTTTATTTAATTGAGTGCTTTAATATTTTTATTGATTTAGATATCTGAAATTTTTGCAATAACTTTATTAAACGGATTATTAAGGCACAAAATTAATTAAATCTTTGATAGTAAGTCAGAGTGGTAAAAAATGGATGGGCTTCAATTTCAGGATCCCATCATTTCAAGGAGAGGGGGCCAGCTTAAATCAATAATTCAAAAGTATACGGAGTGAGTATTTTAATCAAAGAGAATTATGGAAGTTTTAGGTTTATAATTCTATTAAGATTTACAAAATAGGTAGCTATGTTTTTCAAATTACCACAGAATACTGACAAACAGCAGAAACTTTCATCTAAGCTTAATAAGCGTGAAAAATGAGAGAGAACGACACTTGTAGCAGCGAATGGGATGAATTCATTTGAAATGTTATGAAAAGAGTGACTGGATATAATGCATGAGGTGCCTCCATTAAGACAAAAATGTAGTCCAATTTTGTGAAGGATTCAAAATTTCTTTATTCCAATTTCATTCACTTCTTTCCCGTGATATTGTCTCCTAAACAAATTGCTATATTATTTTTCATGTATGAAGTGTGTTATTTTTCACTTTATCTCCTCGGAGAGATAACCAAACGGCATTTTAGTTCGTTTTCTTCTCAATATTTCACTACTTTTTGCTCCAAATGGGATTCATACAAGTTTGAAATATGCATAAATACATGCAGCTTGTATTTGCATTGGAAGCAATTTCATTTCAATATTTAGAAATCTATTCTAGAGCTATGGATTAGTTTTATATGATAATGCTGGAAGCATGTAGTAATAATCCCATTTAAGTACAAAATATTTTAGAATAGTGAAATTCCTATTCTAAAAAACAATAATGATCTTGAATAAATATAAAATAAGATACAATTTTGTTATGTCATCATATCACCTAAACCCACGAGCAGAAAGTCTGCAAAATCGTTTGGGCAGAAAAATCTAATTGGGCTAACAAAATGAACATTTTGGGTAATTTAAATTAATATCTCAGTTAAGTATGGTCTTATGAAGGTCTGACTTAGCGAGTTCCCCAGTATTTTTCAAATCCGTCTATATCTGTCGCTATCCCAAACTTCGCGAAGCATGAAAAATCGGTTTCAAATGAGTTCTGAATTTATAACATCTAATTCCATGAATGGATTGTTCCGAAAAACATTTCAATCAAAAGAATTCGCATTTTGGTTTATTTTCACTTATTATCTCCGTTCATCAAGGTGATATGAAATTGTAAAACAAGTTTCTCAGAATTTTCCAAATTCTTGGATACCTATAAACTTCAACTATTTTTGGAGAACATAGAAACTCGAGCACATTAAATCCATGTAGGAAGGTTAGGAAAATGAGACTTAATTTTAGAAATAGAACTGAATTTCCAAGAGAGATTAGAAAATGAGTTGATTCTTGTAAAACAGTTTTACAAGTTTATAAAATTACTACACTAAACTTAATTATTTTTGTAAAAATGCGGGTGACTTTCACAAAAAACTTTAGCTAGCCGAAAAGTCGTTGTTCATTAATATTGAACTCTAATCAAATACGCATAAATATTAATAGTACAAATACTTTGTAGCTTACTCAGCTCTAAGTGAGCAGGGAAAATGTTAGCAGAGTCCTACGTACAGACTAGAGATATTTTTTAGAAATTCAAATACGTTTAACGTTCCCAAATATGACTTTGATATTTACAGTGACTTGTTGATCGTTACAGGAATCAACTTTCTCAGGTATGGAGAGAAAAGGAGGGGGGTGAGGACACTCTCAGTTATCAGTCGATGAGACTCGATCGGACAAAAATCACCCGGGACCATAAACTCCGTCGTCTGCCTTCAAATTTCCATCTCAGCTGATCGGACACCTGGTTGATGACGTCGTGAATTGTGTACGTCAGGTTCAAGGAACTAATGGAAGTTCTCAGTAATCGAGAGCAATTTCGACGATCTATAGGACATCATTAATCTATGTCTCTGGTCAACCTTTGGAGAACAAGGAAGGAAAATAGTGCTGCTTCACTTACAGTATAGAGAGTTTCTGCCAAGCGAGACTCTTTCTTCGGGATGCCATTGAAAACACTTCACCTGCATCATAATGAATTACTCAGACAAAATCTTCTCTCTTTAGCATGCTATTTTGCTAGAAACAACGTCCTGTCGCAAGGTAAAGAGGATCTCAGTTCAAGTGTACATAAAGGATGCTCTCACTATTTCTGCCATATACTGTTTTTTCTTACGGTAGTAGATAAGTCTGTATTTGGGAATCTGATTTAACGAAATTATTTATAACATAAAGATTTGATTTCAGGCGAATTAATTGTTAATTTTTTTAATTGGATATAATAACCAATTCGGCAAAAACTGTTGGAGCTAAAACTCTTAAATGCTGTTACACTCGCATATTCTTCATTATCTGGTGAAAATTATTAAATTTTAAAAAAGGTATTTACAGAATCATACTAGAATGCATTTACAAGAAATAAATAAAGTAAATATTTATTAGAAAATTAATAAATACTGCGAGAAAACAAACCTCAGTCTAAACGGTATATCTGTACTGATTGAGGAATAGCAATCTTTATAACACTTAATCGAAATACTTAGGAATTGGATATTTTGTAGAACGATGATAAGTAATAGATTGACAGCTATTGTGTTCAACATATTTAACTATTCTACCATTGTCATAAACCAAAATACTCGTAAATTTACAAAGATTATCAACTTAACCACTCATTTGATTACTTACATATTTTTGAATGCCATTATTCTAAATACAGAATTGAACTTTTGATAAAGAATTCCAAATGCACTCTAAATCATGCTGAATTTCAGCCACTTGAAGAAAACGTACTATGCACTCATAGTTAACTTGAGCTCACTGATAACACCGAACATAAATCCTCTTTTTTGTGAACTACCATATAATAATATGGTACTTAAACTTCGATTACTTTTACAGAATTATGAAGAACTTTCCTTTTGAATGGAAGAAAATTCTAGCCAATCATAGCCAAGAGAAAACGAATTTTGCGGGATGAAAAAAAACAAAAATTGTGATACATCTTGGATATTTTCTTTAAATTTTACTATTAAAAAACTGACAAAAAATGAAAATATTCCGCAAATTGGGATTTTAAAATAAAATATTCTTATTCTTAAATAAATCAAAGGTATTTTCAAAAGAGAAAAAAATGTTTAATGAAACTTAAAAAATCCAGAGCATTGTTTAATATACATTTGAACCATTTTTCAAGCTCTAAACTAAAAATACTAGGATAGTTATAAAATACCTTATTATTCATCGCTTACATTCATTTTATTTTAAACAGCCATTTAAAATATTTAAATTTCATGTTTTTTAAAAATCACGTACTTTTAAGCTAAAATGGCTGATACTGACACAATAATTATGTGATGTAGTTCGCTAAGGAGTTTATATACTTTTACAAAAACACATTGTAATGATTAGGATTTGCCTCCTACCATTTATTTAATTATATTAATTAATCGAAAGTTTTCAAAAGACTGTCAAAGTTAATCAGTGATTACTGAATATAAATAGTTTTGAACAAATTATGCTATAGATTTTTAACGAAAGATATTTATAAATTGCAGTCGAAAATACATAAACTTTCTTTCAAATGAAACAAAAGAGAAAGCGTTTCGAAAAATGCAACCTTTTTTTTTTGGGATCACTCATTCCCGAACCATTAATCTTTTGATTAATTGCTCTGAAAAGGCGAAAAAGGGAAAAATAGCATGCTAATTTATTAAATCTTAAATTCGTAATTCATTCAAAATATTTATTGCTTTGTTTATTAAATTCGTGGCCCCTGTTTAGCGAATTAACTTCAAACACTTCATCATAATTATCTTAATTGTGAATTATGCATGTATCTGCAGTATTCATTAAACTGCAACTTATGTTATGGATCTATACAAATATTTTTTTTGTAGGTGTTTCAGTTTCACTTCAGGACAGTTTCTTTCAGAATTACACTCGATTTCTATAAATGAAGAATGAATATATATATATATATATATATATATATATATATATATATATATATATATATATATATATATATATATATAAGCATTTCCTGTTAGTTGACTTTTCGAACACAAGTTATGCATTATTAAACCTAAAGTATTTGAAAGAACATAATTATTAAATATGCGCGTTTATGAAATTCATTAATCTTATCTTGAGGTAATAAAAACATCTAACAGAATCAATGTTCAAACCGAAGCAGGCGAAAAAAATAACTTAATAGTGTTTCATTCAAATTCTAAGATAATTTATTTCCTCTAAAGAAACCACAAATTAATAAATTATTTCTATTAGCTGGAAAAAGATGTAACTATTTTCAATTAGGTGAATTTCAAAGAGAATATTTAATATATTAAAATCAAGCTTATTTTGTCAAGGGCATATATATTCTTAGAATATTTTATAAAATTAGATCCAAAAAAATATTATTCCCCCCTGCACATAAAATTAGGTGTTATGAAGCAGTTTGTTAAGGCTCTTGCAAAAGACTGTAATTGCTTTAAATATATGTGTAAAAAGTTTCCTGGTTTATCTGAAGCCAAATTGAAAGAGGGAGTCTTCCTAGGACCAGACATCCGAAAACTTATGAGGGATTAACAAATTTGAGACAACCATGACATCAGAGGAAAGAAAAGCTTGGGTTGCCTTCAAAGATGTCGGAAAATTTCTGGGCAATCAGGAAGATCTCAAATTTAAAACAATTGTTAACAACATGCTGGACAAATTTCAAGTGTTGGGTTGCTCCATGTGTGTAAAATTGCATTTTCTTCAATCGCATTTGGACTTTTTCCCCGAAAATTTAGGATCAGTCAGCGAAGAACAGGGAGAAAGGTTGAACCAAGACATCAAGGATATGGAGCGAAAATATCAAAGAAGATGGAACAAAAATATGATTGCCGACTATTGTTGGATGTTAGCAAGAGATGAGGACAAGATTGAACGCCAAAAAGAAATTTTAAAGGAGAAAAAACACTTAATTAAATTGAAATAAATGTCTTTGTTTCGTCCTCAGTTTCAAATATATTTCAAACTTACATTTATTTCATGTATAAACCTTAATAAAACATGTAAAACAGGTCTTTGAGGTTTTTTCTATTAGTGTTTTTCTTATAAAATTAATGTAAAAAATTTAATAATGAGGTGATTTTTTGTCTCGTCCAGGTGCGGTTCAATCTTTCTGGTTGCGATGGTTTTCATTCTTTATATTCAAAATTTATACATTTTAATTTTAATTGTTGTTTAAAAACTAATATGCCTCATCATGAACAGATTAAATAAACTCACATGAATAGATAAAACCCACTGTTACGAATCAGTACAAGCAAACAGTCAGAGAGCATTTTTTTCATCTAGGACATTACCAGTAATATGTATATCAACTTTACAAAAAATCCAGAAGAGATGGAAAAAAAATGGAGGTCATTTTCGAAATCAGCTTAGCAAATAACCTAAAAATAAGGAAAAACTTTCAAAATTTTCAATTTTGTAGGCCTGTGTTACTGGAGTTAGGTAATTTGTCAATCAGTGCAAAAACAGTTTGTCATTTGAGGTATAGAATTGCCCGAAATTTACCGTTACACATACATATATATTTACATAATTTGATTCCGAATGCAGTTCATATCTACATACCCTTCGAACACATTTATTCTGAAGAATACCTTATTTAGAAATTTTATTCTACATATGAAAGTGAAATGAATGTAGTATTTTTAAGTTCAGTAGATGTTTCAGAGAATTAAATTAGTAGATATTTTAATGAAACTTTAACAAACGTTAGAAAAAGCATTACAAATAGATGTTTTCCATAATCACTATTTTTATAGGATATATTTCAGTTTTTATAAACAGTAACTGGGAATTTATCGTGGCTGGAATAAGTATATCTTTAAATTGTCATGTGAGATTCGTAATCCAGTAAACATGGCAACACTTTAATGTACTTTACAATATATACAGTACATTTGTAAAATACGTAGAAACCGAGAACGGCATTTTCCCCATCCTCTAAGCCAGCGTGACAAATTTAGCAAATTCGACATCAAACCACGGACACCACAAATATCATCTTAATATTTTATTGGAGAAGTTCAACAATATTTAATATGGT
This sequence comes from Pardosa pseudoannulata, assembly GCA_032207245.1. Taxonomy (NCBI): domain Eukaryota; kingdom Metazoa; phylum Arthropoda; class Arachnida; order Araneae; family Lycosidae; genus Pardosa; species Pardosa pseudoannulata. The sequence continues at coordinate 49,347 of JAGEOH010000400.1, forward strand.
AACATGGAATCTATGAAGACAGGGAAATTTAATACATTAGGAATTTTCTCTTTTCGTTTTGCAGAAACGTTCATTCCTTTTCTTTTCTTGGGGAGGGAAATAGGGATATCGAAATTATCAAGACATTAATTTGATCTGTATCTAAATGCATTCACTCTTCATGTATATTTTTAAGAATAATTTGAAATATTTCTATGAGACGTTGGATCCGGTTTATTGCCAAAACTTTCCTTTAACTATTTTTAATGAATTGTACTTTGATCCTCACAGTTCGAAGCCATGTATTGTGTTGAGTCGAGACATCCTTTCTAGAATGTTACCAAAATGCTGACATGATAAAATCCCTAAAAATAATCCCTGGTAGATTTTGGAACACTTATAAAACTTTCAAAGATGATCATGTATTTTCTAAAGTTTTTCATTCTAATAACATTTTTAATACTCGTGAAGGGAGATCCTACCATTTTATGAGATGCGTTTTTATGAACTAAAAATTTGCCATAACAATGATTAGAAAACAAATGTAAGAAAATCTTATGGAGTTACAAGATAAATTTATCTTGCAAAGAGGGGTTTCATATGATAATTTTAATTTTATTGAGATACTATTTTCTGTAGGCACAGATGTAGATGTCTTCAAGTTCTAAAGGAATT
>JAGEOH010000401.1:0-45000 GCA_032207245.1 Pardosa pseudoannulata
ATTTTATAAGAAAATAATTACCAAATAAAGGAATAAAAAAACACATCATTTCATCAGAAATTCAGAAAAATACATATGCCATCTAATTTTGTAAGTTTTCACTTTTTTGTTGTACATGTCCCGTTTGGATTTCGAAATCAGAAGTGTGATACTGAAGAATGTTCTCAATGGCGTTAATTAATTGCTCAAAACAGACGCCCTTTTAATATAAAACACTTTTTATTATATTTATGTATAAGAGATCTTTAAATGCACAGAAAATGTCACATAGAAGAATTTATGGCTTAAATAATATTAGCATATTAAAGCACAAAAGCAACTCAAGAGCCATTTTTTTCTCGCATACGAAAGAACAACCATGTTTTTTACTAACAAAAATCGTTCGTTGCCACTCGCAACTTACAGAGAAAAAATAAAATAAAAAAGATAATATGTGGGTAGAACATCAATTTTAACAGAGGATTTGACAGTACATGTAGTCTGTCTACTGGATCTTACATGTGATCTTTTCTATCATGGGATGTTTTTAATTCCAATTTGAAAGAGGCTTTTATAACTTTGATTTGTTTGCTTCTTAAAGTATTTTTTAATCAATCAACGAAATACTGTCACCTAATGTGTTGAGAAATTTGGATTCTAGATATTTGGCAGCCCCTATCCAGTGAATAAAATGAAATTATTATTTTTATTTCCAATGCAGGGGCACTTACAACTTATAGTATTTCCAACTAACTAGCCGCAAATATTTTTTGACGATTTTACTATGGGAGCATCATATAGGCAATCAACATTACTCCCTAGGGACAACACAAAGTGGGTCCTCGTAATTTAGGATCAGGGACCAAGCCTAGGAATCTTCTGCTTGGTCCCTGATACTAAGCAGAAGACACCCTTCCCCCACACACACACCTCAGGTTTGGCCTGCCACGTCCAAATAAAACGATAAAAAGAAAACATGTATAGAAAAATTTTATATAATTTTTCAAGAGCTAAGTTTGGCGAGCTTTATTGTACGTAAACTCAAGTATCTGATCATGCTTGTCAATTTCATCTGGTAAATTTGTACTCAGTTGGTATGGCTGTCAAAATCTGTTAAACGCTCTCACAACATTGTCAATTTCTGTTTTCTTGTACAACATCTACTTTGAAAATCAACGATCATTTGCATATTTATTTGACAATATTCTTAACTCAGTTTGCAGCGAATGAGTTTTAAAAACTGAATAAGGTACTGCCCCATAAATATAAAACATAATATAAAATATAATATAAACATAAAACTTAAAAATACTTTTACCACCTGATATAGCGAAAAAATCTTCAGGGTAATTTAAATGAAAGAAAATATATATGTTTACAAACGTCCTTTTTTACTCTTCATGGACCATAAAAATAATACAAGAAGGGAAAACAAGGTAAATTGTCTACCAAAAACTACACAAGCATGATTACTTTTTGACATAACACCCTGAACATTAAGGAATTTGTCAGATATGCAGATTAAGTTCTTAGAAGCATGACAGTAATGTGAAATGAGACTTTGTTACTTTTGCCTCCAATCCAGTACTTTAATTCAGAGAAAAGATAAAAATCATTTGGCATTAAGTTGGAACTATTCGCTGGCTAATTAAACTATTCTCATTTAAACTGCTTCATAGAAGCTGCTGGGTTACAACTGCTCTGGAGTGCAACAATTCTCATGCTTTTCAAAAGCAAGCATTCCTTTTATTTTACTTTGAATAGCCTTCGTAGTTGTCATAAAAACTGGTAATTAATCCTTGTATTAATCGTATTTCCCTGTTCCTTAAATTCAACAAATAAGATGCTTTTCCGGTTCCAAAACTAGCCATAACCTCACTGGTACTGAGGAATTATTCGAAGTTTTTTGGTTTATTTGTTGAGTTTGAGTCATCACTGAGTATCATAAAATCTGTTCGCTGATATGATAAATGGCTGAATCTTCACGGCAATCATGGCAAAAAGTAGCCATGTACATAAATTTTGTGCATAAGTTTGATAATAAATTATTTTTCATACATACTTTTGTGTTTTTTATATGATTTATCGGTTGTTGAAAAAAAAAAAGATAAGATAATCCTCGAAATTTTAAAATCGTTTGTGAAAATTTTTGATGCAGTCTTCTTCGAACGCAAATAATGACATTTTACCAACATAAAATTTAAAAACAGTCACGCTATTCCCCTGAAGAAATTTTCGCTTTATCCTGCGGTTATACATGTCTAGAGAAATCTATAAATGCAAACCCCCTAGAAAAAAAATCAAAAACATATTTCTCTCGAAAATTTTATGTCCTGCACCTCCTGAAATTATAACTTAGAGAAAAAAATCGTAACTAATTTTGAAACTACTTACTTTTGAACTAAAACGCATTTGAATTATATCAAATTATAATTGCATCTTGACTGACGATAACAAGTCAGATTACGTCATCGGTGGAGTCAAATTGCTTCAATTGTTACTTCATCGTTATTCCTCTGTTGTCCAGTTTAACCTTGATACCGATTAGTGACGAAGATCTCTGGAGTTGCTTCACCCTGTTTCATTCGTGAGAGTTTTTAATAAAGTTTCGTATTCACGTTCTTCATTTAGTTTGACGGTCAACAAAGTATTGTGAAGCGACTAGTCACTTCGCACTCAGTCTTCTACTGGGTATATATTTTTGCAGATTATTTTAACCCATATTGGACCGCTGTCCTATAAACAGGACAGCAAATAAAATTCCATTTAATAATAAAGTTATAAATATTTTCTGAGTGGATTTTATTTTAACACATTTAAAATAGACATACTTTAGCATAGTAACAAAAAAAAACTGAGAAATCAAATTATATTGTATTGTAAAATTTATTTTCAGCAACCTCTTAAAAATTGTCATTTTTTAATCTTTAATTTTATATTTATTATTATTATTTTTTTAAACATTGTGGAGGTTACATTTAGAACAGAGCTAATAATTCTGAAAGTTTTTGTTGAAAATATATTGTACACGTGTATTTGTAAGTATAAAAAAATTTGCCCTAAAATTAAACGACGGTCCAATCCCGATTATTTTTCTATGATTCGATATTGCATTAATAGCGCACATTCTTATTATCTTTCAATGAAAACCAGATCAAACACTTGTTCACACACTGGACGCAACAAGGGGTATAGATGTTTATTCTATTCAGAAAACTGGAGATTTTTCGCAAGATAAATTACTCTCTTACTGACAGTTCAATAACTGCAAGAGAAACCTACAACAGTAGTTAAAAATGTTGGACTTTGTTTTGCCTGTTTCTCCAAATTTTATCTATGAATCATCCTAATGCAATGTAAGTGATATTTTTTAAGTTTTAGAAGAATGGACCGTTGTTATTTATAGAAAATATTTTCATAAAAAATTAAAAATATTTTTTCAAAATTTTGGTTTTATATACTTAGTTACACCATATTAATGATATGGATTAAGTTTAAATAACTTACAGAAATACTTAGTTGGTGTGGTACAATATGGGTTAATTTCAAATAAATTATGATATATGAAAGTGCTATATTTGGCGATTTAGTCTTGCATTCAGCTAAAAGAAAAATAATTACCATTTAAGATTATTTAAAGAAAACCAAGGTACCTATAAAAATACGGTACATGAACATAAATAAAATGTTAAATACTTTTATTGTTATTTTCTTGAGACCATAATAATAATATTTATACCGCATACGAGACATTTTTAAAGCTTGGACTAAACGATAATCTTTCTAATGTGTAATTTCTGTTTAAAAAATTGATTTTTTTCACAATGTTTTTATATACAGGGCATTCATATGAATTTCAACAGATTTAAAGCGGAACGATGGCCGAATGGTTAGGGTGCTGGCCTTCGGAACCGGAATTCGTGGGTTCGAATCCCACACTGGCGTGGATTTTCGAAACCGTTCGGAATCGGCTTTAAACAGTAGGTCCCGGTCTCGTTAGCCCTCGTGTTGGAAAAAAGAAGACCGTAGCACTCCAAACCAAATAAACAGATTTAAAACACAACTGGCATCAATTTATTTTCTTATTAATGTGCAATAGGCTCATTTTAGAAATTTTGGGACCTACATTTTTGCTTTGTCTATTATGAGCTTTTTACCAAACATTGGTTAATTCTTCAAATTGTTCCGGCATTCTCAAAATAGGTATGATGACATTCGGTTGGTACTACATGGTTAAAATAAACATCAATATGCTATATTAATACCATGGATTAAAATTACCAATCCTAGTATCGTAGCAAACGGAGGAGGGGAATGGTTTGGTTTGATTTGGTTTGGGAGTGCTACGATCTACTCTTTTGCTACACGAAGTTATTTTATTATTTTTTTAATATGCTCCATTTAGAATTTCCTAAATATAATTCTTATTTGTCCTTTAATGACCTTTTTCCGAAACCTTAGTAAATTGTCCAAATTGGTCCGGTATTATTCATATAGGTATGAAACAGTCGGTTGGCAATACAAGAGTTAAAACAAGCATTCGTGCGTTATTCCAGTACCATAGATTTTAACTTTGGTTCCCAGTAGCGTAGCGGAAAGGAAGGTAGTAATGAAGATTTTTCATGTCCCTTCAGTACATATTTCCCTTGTGGGGTATAAATATTTTAACCTACATTTTGCGCCTTTTTTAGCATATTGCCCCTTGCAGGTGCAGCTCTAGCTGTTTTCTCACGATAGCAGCTGATCTTTTCAAACAGATCCGCCCTCGATCTGGGATTAAGTTTCGGACCGAGCGTCCAATTCTGGCCACCTGCATCCGCAGCCTTTAAACCTTTCGACCATAATTTGCGCCCATCCTCTCATATTCTGACAGTTTCTGTAGCCATAAGTTTCGGTTTGAGGTGAAGACCGCTCCTTTGAAAGGTGCCGCGTTGTGATGTGTTGCCAAGCTCCACTCCGCATCGTTTTTGGAAAATTTTCATCACCGGGGTTGCGCCTCACTACGATTGAGTTTTTGTTCTCCGCGCTCCTTGTCTCGACGTTTCATTGGTCAGAGCCGCGAGAACCCTACGTCTCCCTGAGAGCGCGGGGTTTTCTTGGCGCCTGGCAACCCTCTTGCTGGCTGTGTTTCGGCGCTTTTGGCGTGAGCGCAGCCTAGAAGTTCTTGTAATTTTTGAGAGACGGAGAGACAATGAGATAAAGTTTTAACACCCTTGCCGACGCTTTTTTTTTCCCCATCGGAAAAATGTTTCCGTTGGAGCCACCTCGATCTTTGGCTAGCCTAAGCACTCTATCCTTGTTTTGTTTTACTGCGACGTTCCTGGTGTTATTTTTACTTAAAGCAACTAATTAATCTTCATCATATAATGCAATAAATTAGTCTTCATATTTTTACTTAAAGCAACAATTTCATCTCCATAACAAACGCAAACAACGCAATTGAATGAATCTCAGTTACCCACTATTAGATCAAAGCAGAAGTGGACTATGTTAGTTGTAGATTATAAAATGAAAAATTATTTGATCGAATACTAAATAAAAGGATGTCTCTCCATCAAGTCAGCATCTGATTTTTATCTACCTGAGGTGACTCTTAAAATAAAGCCCCCGACACTTCAGTATAAAGGTATGGTTTGGTTAGATTTGGTTTGAATATTTACGGTCTACTGTTTTGCTACATGAGAGCTAATAAGACCAGGGCTTATTAATTGCAATGTAAGATATGCGTCGGCGTATTCTCCCGGTGACTGCACGCCTCGTTTTCGTACTTGTCCTCCTAATTTTATTCGAGCAAGTAGTGAGGGTTCACTAAATAGCCTGTCTTGCCAAGAATTAAGTAACTGCATCGGTTAAACCCTACACAACACATTTATCATTTACAAGTTATGAACATGAATATTAAACATTAGTATTAGTAATAAAACACAGGCTGAATTGTTACGAGAACAAAATATAGTGCCGAGCGGTCTGTACAAGTATCTTCCCTGTTCAACCTATCTCCTCTAGCGTCTCTTCTCCTCTGTTTCGAACGGGTATCTTCCTACTCTGCTGCTGTACGAGAGTGGAGGTGGAATCTGTTAGATATGCAAATTAAAATATATCAGAACTTCGGAACCTATGACGTGAAGTTGTTCAACTGCGGGACTGTCTGGCTGCTGAACTACTGGATGTAGTGTAAAAGACGGGTGAAGGCTAAATCTTGAATTGGCTTTTTGGTTTTTTTTCGTTTCGCCTCTCCCCTGGCTTGCAGGAAGTTCCGGGAAATCGTTACCTCCTCCTCGTCTTTAGTTAAATTACAATTTTTTGAGCCAAATACCTATGTGCATGTATAAGGTACTGTGAATTATTCTTCAGGTTTTATTATGTTGTGCAAACAGCGTCATCTGTGAAATTCTTCCTAATTTATTTATTGTTTACTTTTATCATTTTACTTTTGCACCTACTTATGTTTTAGTCAAATAAATATATTGTTTACTTTAGAACTAATGTATTATTTTTTGCCATACATGATGATATGTTGTTTTTAAATAGTTAAGTCACTATGACTCCACTTCACAACCCACTCATGGGCTGATATAAAATATTACAGCCCAACAGAATCCTTCCCCCTCCTGGTCTCCTGCGAATGTCCGACTTTTCTTCTGCAGCTGCCGAGGGCGGGGGGGACATCCTTTCCCCCATCCTGGTGAAACTTTCACCCCCCTGGCATAGGGCTTTCCTACCCTCTCTTGTTTTGTCTGTTTTCGGTCGCTTCTTAGCTAGGGTCTTAAAACAATACAGGTGTCCATTCCGAGAAAATACGCGTCTTGAGCCCATGTTGATACAGCGCGTTTACGCTGTTCGGGATTCTTCGACAGTGTTTCATCAAAACCCTCTATAAACGGAAAAAGATTCGAAAACAATTTTTAAAGTATTAGTTATTTCTCTTCGTCATTTAAACTTTGTCTTATTCCAAGCATGTATTTTGCAATCTTGGTCCAATTCCAATTTAAATTAATAACTTATTAACCTACTGTAGATGTTTCGTATTTTTAAGCATGGTAAATTCCAGAGTTTTTGCAGTATGCATTATCTATATCATAATTTCTTAACTTTTCATGAGTGGACGACATAATTTTTACGAAAATTTTTTGGGACAAAATAAGCATTGCGCAAATCCGACGCGTGAGTGAAACTATCGGCTTTTTCACTTGTATTGTAAGTATACTACTGCAGTTTTAGATCCTTAACTTTAATTTTTAATTCTTAAGGTATAAAACAATGGGAAAATTTTAAATGAGTTACAAAATTAAAAATGTAATACATTTGTACCGAGGTACTTTCTCACGGTGAGTTGCACGTGCATGCATAGCCGTGGGAGGATTTTCCTTGACGAATTTAAGACCCCAATTATTTACGTCAAGTTTATACCCCTGCGAGTGGTACTTCACAATGGCAGCATAGCGCTCGCACAGAACTGTAACGTGAATTAAATTAAAAAAAATGTAATGTCAGCTTACAAAAATTACTTTAGACCTGCACTCCCTCATTTGATGTCAAAAAAAAAAAAACAAAAAAAACTTGGGACCTATGAATTTTTAAACATATATATGCTGATTTAAATAAATTACATGAATCCACTAGTTCATGTTCCACTGACATCAATAACCAACTCGTGTTCTCAGAGAATTTTCTTATTAACACATTTTTTTTTAATTTTTTTTTTTCGTAATTTCACGCCCATCGAATTTTTATTCCGTTCTGGAGCTTGGTTTGGTTTGGAGTGCTACGGTCTACTTTTTGCAACACGAGGGCTAATGAGACCGGGACCTACAGCTTAAAGCCGATTCCGAACGGCTACGAACACCCATGCCACTGTGGGATCCGAACCCACGAACTCCGGTTCCGAAGGCCAGCACTCTAACCAATCGGCCATCGTTCGGCTTCTGGAGCTATACTAGGCGGGGCTAGCACATTTCGAGTGTTTAAATACATTCGAAAAATATTATAGGAAACTTTCTTATTGTCGTAGCAAGTGCCATACTGTGTTGTTCCATACTGTTATCTTCTTGAGGTTTGGTTTGGTTTGGACTGCTAAGGTCTACTTTTTGCAACACGAGGGCTAATGAGACCGGGACCTACAGCTTAAAGCCGATTCCGAACGGCTACGAACACCCATGCCATTGTGGGATTCGAACCCACGAACTCCGGTATCGAAGGCCAGCACGCTAACCAATCGGCCGTCGTTCGGCACTGCTATCTTCAACCCTTTTGGAAGGGGTGTATCACATATGAGTCACCGATATAGATCATATACCCGCATGGTTTATTAAATTTTTTTTAAATAACACTAATTCTTTAGAGCAATTAGTAAATTCTTAATAACTAAAAGGAAGATTATTTGCTTTATTTACTTTGAGAAATATAGGAAATTATTAAAAACTGACATTAACCACATTGTCTACATAATACCAAGTATATGTGACAGTCGGTATGGAATAGTTTGCTCTTCGATATAATACTCCCTACACCCCACAAAAATCAATGTCTAAATAAGCATAATGTCCAGTCTTTCGATTAAAATTTAAAGAAATCCATCCTAAAGCAACAGACTTTAGAAACAAACATACAAACAACAACATAAAGTGTCTTCAGTTACCGACAACTCTCTCTCGAATGCAAAACATCTCGTTTTTCAACGAAAATATTGCGTAATGTTTACCAACTCCCGTTGTTATTCGGTCGAGCTCGCTTTTTCAAGGCTATTTTCTTCTCGTTCCGGCAAAAACAGAGCGGCGCGCTTCCTTCCACGATTGTCGCACGTGATCGGCGCGAGGGAATTAAAAAATAAATAAAATTAAAAATCAAATTTAAACATAAAAATCGTTTCTCTCTCTCTCTTTGCGGCCATTTTATTAAAGTGTTAAATTCCTGTCAGATAACGGGGATGAGATAGTTCGAATCGGGTGACAGATCTCTTAATGGTAAAACGTAGTTCCGGATCTGTCGCTTTTATCTCAACCAAACAAAAGCTGAAATCGAACCGATGGGAATCTTATCTCTTTGTTTCTTCTGTTTGAAATTCTAATTCAAATTTCGAGTGTTTAAATACATTCGGAAAATATTATAGGAAACTTTCCTATTGTCGTAGTAACTGCCATACTGCGTTGTTCCATACTGTTATCTTTAACCCTTTCAGAAGGGGTGTATCCAGTGGCGTGCAGTAGGTGTTCATGCAGGGTGTGCAGAGAGCAACAACAACAATAATAATAAAACTATAAAAATGTACATTAAACACTTCCTTAACGTTTATTATTCATTTGTACACAAAATCCATACATCTATCCGTATTACTAATAAAATAACGAAAAGCTTACATTTCCATGAAAAACTTTTTTTTTTCTGCAAACGTAGCACCACACGGCGCCCGCCGCTGCGATGCCTCATCAGGATGGTCATTGATGTCGACAAACCGAAAGTCTATTCCACGTGCAGAGGATTTCACTGCACGCTGGCGCAATAGAACGAACTGTTTCTCTTTCGGTCAGTGGATTAAATTATATTTATTAATTGTTTTTAACATTTGGAAATCATATATTCTGCGAAAAACATCTTGACAATTTTTAAAAACAAAACCAGGGATATGGTTTTACAGATATAACTTATATACTGTCTGTAAGACACAATGAATGGTGAAATTTGGACTGTTCTGTTAAAATTCGTTTCTTTTTTGTCTAACAAAACAAAATTGTTTTTCAGCGAATTATTTCTATAAATATAATGCATCACCGAAATTACTTTACCACACTAAAACATTTATATTGATGAAATACTTCTTTTATATTTCCATGAAAATAAAATCTTACAATATATAAATTTAAACATTAACCGTCTGCAAAATCGTATGGCCAGTTAATCAGTTAAAAAACCAAAAGCCCTTCAGCACGTAAGTTCCTACTCTAATATAGCGCTTAATAAACCGTACCTTCGGATGATTCTGAATGCCAAGTGCAGGAAAAATAGCTGCACTTGCCTCAGTGCTATAGTATGCTGTGCTTCTTCAGTAGCCCATACATATAAAGCGTGATTTTCTATTAGTGCGCAGTGCGTACACATAAATATTTCTTATGTTTGTTTGCTTTTGAACGCGCTACGTGGTGCAGCACCTAGTACCGCACGCACTGCGAGAATACAAGAAAACAAATCAACATAATATTTGCATATATTATAAATAATATTTATTATATACCATATAAAGATAGGTAGACATAGGTGCAGAAAATTATTGTCTCTCATAATTTTGCTAGGGTGTGCAGTGCACACCCTGCACATATATGGACCGCACGCCACTGGGTGTATCACATATGAGTCACCGATATAGATCATACATCCGCCTGGTTTATTAAAAATTTTATTAAACAACACTAATTCTTTAGAGCAATTAGTAAATTCTTGATAACTAAAATGAAGATTATTTGCTTTATTTACTTTGACAAATATAGGAAGTTATTAAAAACTGACATTAACCACATTGTCTACATAATACCAGGTATATGTGACAGTCGTTATAGAATAGTTTACTCTTCGATATAATTTCAGTGCTTCTGGAGGTGAAATAAAGGAAGTGAAACAACAAACATACAATCGAAAGCCTAAATATTTAATATAGATTTCATCGGAATTTCCTTTACATCTCAACGTCTGGAGAGAATAGAAGTGAACAGCTACAATACAAAAATGGCAGAAGAATAGAAAAATGTCTCGAGATGCCATCAGGAAAAAAGGAAAAGTCAGAATTGAAATAGCTGCATTTGCTTTTGCACGAAGTAATATTTTGAGTCACATCGCCGCACTTGTATAAGAGAGTTATATATTTCTGTCAATATCTGTCTGCTTCTATCAATATATTAGGTTATATATTATGTTAAAGAGAGCGTAGTACCGGGCCTAGTACACTGTAGATTCACAAAACCGTCTCCTTGTTCAGACCGAATACACAAGAAACATGTTTATCTGAGAGGTTAGCAAGTTGAAAAGTACTATTATTGTAAAGATTTTACTTCATAGAATGTGCTTTAAATTCTAATCTAAACACTCAGCCAAGTCATTCTCATTAATTAAGACCTGTCCTTGTATCGAAGAATATAGTTCATGTGACAAAGAATTTAAAAACTAAATTCATAAAAAAAAACTACACATGAAACATATGTAAGTTATTGCAAGAAAGAGGTATTCGGTTAAAGAAAATGAAAAATTTATAAGATTCAATACTACGCGAATGGGATTAAGACACACACAGGCAGACAATAACTTATTGGCAGCCAATTGACTTAACAACTCGGCCACCTCTGTCTCCCTTAAATACTGTCCTTGCTCTCGAAGACAATAACTCAGAATCATATCTAAACATAAAATAAAAGCTCAGAAACAATTAAACATATAAATTCTTGCAAGAAAGGCGCATCCGGATCAAAAGCATTTAAAACATACAAGTATAATACGACGAGGATTCGAACCCACGCGGTCAGAGCCCAATGGATTAGCATTCCATCGCCTTAACAACTCGGCCACTTGTTTTAACTACCTATTTGCTCTCGAAGCTCACAATTTAACTCATATTTAAAGAAAAAGTAAAAGCTCAGAATACAATTACTCTTGATAGACATATAAATTCTTGCAAGGAAGGCGCATCCGGATCAAAAGCATTTGAAACGTACAAACTATAATACGCCGACGATGGGATTCGAACCCACGCGGGCAGTGCCCAATGAATTAGCAGTCCATCGCGTAAACCACTCGGCCACCTCGTTTTCCTTAGCTAGTACATATCCTTGCTCTCGAAGACAATAGCTCATATTTAACAGAATTAAACTAAAAGTAAAAGCTCAGAATACAATTACACTTGATAAACATATAAATTCTTGCAAGAAAGGCGCATCCGGATCAAAAGCATTTAAAACATACAAGGTATAATACGACGAGGTTGGGATTCGAACCCACGCGGGCAGAGCCCAATGGATTAGCAGTCCATCGCCTTAACACTCGGCCACTTGTCTCAATTTAACTACATATCCTTGCCCTCGAAGACAATAGCTCATATTTAACAGAATTAAACTAAAAGTAAAACCTCAGAATACAATTATATTTGATAAACATATAAATTCTTGCAAGAAAGGCGCATCCGGATCAAAAGCCTTTAAAACATACAAGGTATAATACGACGAGGTTGGGATTCGAACCTACGCGGGCAGAGCCTATGGATTAGCAATCCATCGCCTCAACAACTCGGCCACCTCGTCTCCCTTAACTACTACATATCCTTGCTCTCTAAGACAATAGCTCATATTTAACAAAATTAAACTAAAATTAAAAGTTCAAATTACAATTATTCTTGATAAACATATAAATTCTTGCAAGAAAGGCGCATCCGGATCAAAAGCATTTAAAACATACAAGGTATAATACGACGAGGATGGGATTCGAACCCACGCGGGCAGAGCCCAATGGATTAGCAGTCCATCGCCTTAACCACTCGGCCACCTCGTCTCCCTTAACTACTACATGTCCTTGCTCTCGAAGACAATAGCTCATAATTTACAGAATCAAACTAAAAGTAAAAGCTCAGAATACAATTACACTTGATAAACATATAAATTCTTGCAAGAAAGGCGCATCCAGATCAAAAGCATTTAAAACATACAAACTATAATACGACGAGGATGGGATTCGAACCCACGCGGGCAGAGCCCAATGGATTAGCAGTCCATCGCCTTAACAACTCGGCCACTTTGTCTCAATTATCTACTACATGTCCTTGCTCTCGAAGACAATAGCTCATAATTTACAGAATCAAACTAAAAGTAAAAGCTCAGAATAGAATTACACTTGATAAACATATAAATTCTTGCAAGAAAGGCGCATCCAGATCAAAAGCATTTAAAACATACAAACTATAATACGACGAGGATGGGATTCGAACCCACGCGGGCAGAGCCCAATGGATTAGCAATCCATCGCCTTAACCACTCGGCCACCTCGTCTCCCTTAGTTTCTATATATCCTTGCTCTCGTAGACAATAGCTCATATTTAACAGAATTAAACTAAAAGTAAAAGCTCAGAATACAATTACACTTGATAAACATATAAATTCTTGCAAGAAAGGCGCATCCAGATCAAAAGCATTTAAAACATACAAACTATAATACGACGAGGATGGGATTCGAACCCACGCGGGCAGAGCCCAATGGATTAGCAGTCCATCGCCTTAACCACTCGGCCACCGTCCACCTCGTCTCCCTTAACTACCACATGTCCTTGCTCTCGAAGACAATAGCTCATAATTTACAGAATCAAACTAAAAGTAAAAGCTCAGAATAGAATTACACTTGATAAACATATAAATTCTTGCAAGAAAGGCGCATCCAGATCAAAAGCTTTTAAAACATACAAACTATAATACGACGAGGATGGGATTCGAACCCACGCGGGCAGAGCCCAATGGATTAGCAGTCCATCGCCTTAACCACTCGGCCACCTCGTCTCCCTTAACTACTACATATCCTTCCTCTGGAAGACAATAGCTCATATTTAACAGTATTAAACTAAAAGTAAAAGCTCAGAATACAATTACACTTGATAAACATATAAATTCTTGCAAGAAAGGCGCATCCAGATCAAAAGCATTTAAAACATACAAACTATAATACGACGAGGATGGGATTCGAACCCACGCGGGCAGAGCCCAATGGATTAGCAGTCCATCGCCTTAACCACTCGGCCACCTCGTCTCCCTTAGATTCTACATATCCTTGCCCTCGAAGACAATAGCTCATATTTAACAGAATTAAACTAAAAGTAAAAGCTCAGAATACAATTACACTTGATAAACATATAAATTCTTGCAAGAAAGGCGCATCCGGATCAAAAGCATTTAAAACATACAAGCTATAATACGACGAGGTTGGGATTCGAACCCACGCGGGCAGAGCCCAATGGATTAGCAGTCCATCGCCTTAACAACTCGGCCACCTCGTCTCCCTTAACTACTACATATCCTTGCTCTCGAAGACAATAGCTCATATTTAACAGAATTAAACTAAAAGTAAAAGCTTCACAATACAATTACACTTGATAAACATATAAATTCTTGCAAGAAAGGCGCATCCGGATCAAAAGCATTTAAAACATACAAGGTATAATACGACGAGGATGGGATTCGAACCCACGCGGGCAGAGCCCAATGGATTAGCAGTCCATCGCCTTAACCACTCGGCAAGTAAGGGCGCATCCAGAGCATAAAGCATTTAAAACATACAAAACTATAATACGACGAGGTGGGATTCGATCCACGCGGGCAGTAGCAAATGGATTAGCAGTCCATCGCCTTAACCAGACTCGGCCACCTCGTCTCCCTTAACTACCCACATGTCTTGCTCTCGAAGACAATAGCTCATATTTAACAGAATTAAACTAAAAGTAAAAGCTCAGAATAGAATTACACTTGATAAACATATAAATTCTTGCAAGAAAGGCGCATCCAGATCAAAAGCATTTAAAACATACAAACTATAATACGACGAGGATGGGATTCGAACCCACGCGGGCAGAGCCCAATGGATTAGCAGTCCATCGCCTTAACCACTCGGCCACCTCGTCTCCCTTAGATTTTACATATCCTTACTCTCGAAGACAATAGCTCATATTTAACAGAATTAAACTAAAAGTAAAAGCTCAGAATACAATTACACTTGATAAACATATAAATTCTTGCAAGAAAGGCGCATCCGGATCAAAAGCATTTAAAAAATACAAGGTATAATACGACGAGGATGGGATTCGAACCCACGCGGGCAGAGCCCAATGGATTAGCAGTCCATCGCCTTAACCACTCGGCCACCTCGTCTCCCTTAACTTCTACATATCCTTGCTCTCGAAGACAATAGCTCATATTTAACAGAATTAAACTAAAAGTAAAAGATCAGATTACAATTACACTTGATAAACATATAAATTCTTGCAAGAAAGGCGCATCCGGATCAAAAGCATTTAAAACATACAAGGTATAATACGACGAGGATGGGATTCGAACCCACGCGGGCACAGCCCAATGGATTAGCAGTCCATCGCCTTAACAACTCGGCCACCTTGTCTCAATTAACTACTACATGTCCTTGCTCTCGAAGACAATAGCTCATATTTAACAGAATTAAACTAAAAGTAAAAGCTCAGAATACAATTACACTTGATAAACATATAAATTCTTGCAAGAAAGGCGCATCCGGATCAAAAGCATTTAAAACATACAAGGTATAATACGACGAGGATGGGATTCGAACCCACGCGGGCAGAGCCCAATGGATTAGCAGTCCATCGCCTTAACCACTCGGCCACCTCGTCTCCCTTAACTACTACATATCCTTGCTCTCGAAGACAATAGCTCATATTTAACAGAATTAAACTAAAAGTAAAAGCTCAGAATACAATTACACTTGATAAACATATAAATTCTTGCAAGAAAGGCGCATCCAGATCAAAAGCATTTAAAACATACAAACTATAATACGACGAGGATGGGATTCGAACCCACGCGGGCAGAGCCCAATGGATTAGCAGTCCATCGCCTTAACCACTCGGCCACCTCGTCTCCCTTAACTACTACATGTCCTTGCTCTCGAAGACAATAGCTCATAATTTACAGAATCAAACTAAAAGTAAAAGCTCAGAATACAATTACACTTGATAAACATATAAATTCTTGCAAGAAAGGCGCATCCGGATCAAAAGCATTTAAAACATACAAACTATAATACGACGAGGATGGGATTCGAACCCACGCGGGCAGAGCCCAATGGATTAGCAGTCCATCGCCTTAACCACTCGGCCACCTCGTCTCAATTATCTACTACATGTCCTTGCTCTGGAAGACAATAGCTCATATTTAACAGAATTAAACTAAAAGTAAAAGCTCAGAATACAATTACACTTGATAAACATATAAATTCTTGCAAGAAAGGCGCATCCAGATCAAAAGCATTTAAAACATACAAACTATAATACGACGAGGATGGGATTCGAACCCACGCGGGCAGAGCCCAATGGATTAGCAGTCCATCGCCTTAACCACTCGGCCACCTCGTCTCCCTTAAATTCTACATATCCTTGCTCTCGAAGACAATAGCTCATATTTAACAGAATTAAACTAAAAGTAAAAGCTCAGAATACAATTACACTTGATAAACATATAAATTCTTGCAAGAAAGGCGCATCCGGATCAAAAGCATTTAAAACATACAAGGTATAATACGACGAGGATGGGATTCGAACCCACGCGGGCAGAGCCCAATGGATTAGCAGTCCATCGCCTTAACAACTCGGCCACCTCGTCTCCCTTAACTACTACATATCCTTGCTCTCGAAGACAATAGCTCATATTTAACAGAATTAAACTAAAATTAAAAGTTCAAATTACAATTATTCTTGATAAACATATAAATTCTTGCAAGAAAGGCGCATCCGGATCAAAAGCATTTAAAACATACAAGGTATAATACGACGAGGATGGGATTCGAACCCACGCGGGCAGAGCCCAATGGATTAGCAGTCCATCGCCTTAACCACTCGGCCACCTCATCTCCCTTAGTAGCTACATATCCTTGCTCTCGAAGACAATAGCTCATATTTAACAGAATTAAACTAAAAGTAAAAGCTCAGAATACAATTACACTTGATAAACATATAAATTCTTGCAAGAAAGGCGCATCCAGATCAAAAGCATTTAAAACATACAAACTATAATACGACGAGGATGGGATTCGAACCCACGCGGGCAGAGCCCAATGGATTAGCAGTCCATCGCCTTAACCACTCGGCCACCTCGTCTCCCTTAGATTCTACATATCCTTGCTCTCGAAGACAATAGCTCATATTTAACAGAATTAAACTAAATGTAAAAGCTCAGAATACAATTACACTTGATAAACATATAAATTCTTGCAAGAAAGGCGCATCCAGATCAAAAGCATTTAAAACATAAAAAGGTATAATACGACGAGGATGGGATTCGAACCCACGCGGGCAGAGCCCAATGGATTAGCAGTCCATCGCCTTAACCACTCGGCCACCTCGTCTCCCTTAACTACTTCATGTCCTTGCTCTCGAAGACAATAGCTCATAATTAACAGAATCAAACTAAAAATAAAAGCTCAGAATACAATTACACTTGATAAACATATAAATTCTTGCAAGAAAGGCGCATCCGGATCAAAAGCATTTAAAACATACAAGGTATAATACGACGAGGATGGGATTCGAACCCACGCGGGCAGAGCCTATGGATTAGCAATCCATCGCCTTAACCACTCGGCCACCTAATCTCCCTTAGTAGCTACATATCCTTGCTCTCGAAGACAATAGCTCATATTTAACAGAAACTAAAAGTAAAAGCTCAGAATACAATTACACTTGATAAACATATAAATTCTTGCAAGAAAGGCGCATCCGGATCAAAAGCATTTAAAACATACAAGGTATAATACGACGAGGATGGGATTCGAACCCACGCGGGCAGAGCCCAATGGATTAGCAGTCCATCGCCTTAACCACTCGGCCACCTCGTCTCCCTTAACTACTACATATCCTTGCTCTCGAAGACAATAGCTCATATTTAACAGAATTAAACTAAAAGTAAAAGCTCAGAATACAATTAAACTTGATAAACATATAAATTCTTGCAAGAAAGACGCATCCTTATCAAAAGCATTTAAAACATACAATGTATAATACGACGAGGATGGGATTCGAACCCACGCGGTTAGAGCCCAATGGATTAGCAGTCCATCGCCTTAACCACTCTGCCACCTCGTCTCCCTTAACTACTACATATCCTTGCTCTCGAAGACAATAGCTCATATTTAACAGAATTAAACTAAAAGTAAAAGCTCAGAATACAATTACACTTGATAAACATATAAATTCTTGCAAGAAAGGCGCATCCGGATCAAAAGCATTTAAAACATACAAGGTATAATACGACGAGGGTTGGATTCGAACCCACGCGGGCAGAGCCCAATGGATTAGCAGTCCATCGCCTTAACCACTCTGCCACCTTGTCTCAATTAGCTACTACATGTCCTTGCTCTCGAAGACAATAGCTTATATTTAACAGAATTAAACTAAAAGTAAAAGCTCAGAATACAATTACACTTGATAAACATATAAATTCTTGCAAGAAAGGCGCATCCGGATCAAAAGCATTTAAAACATACAAGGTATAATACGACGAGGATGGGATTCGAACCCACGCGGGCAGAGCCCAATGGATTAGCAGTCCATCGCCTTAACCACTCGGCCACCTCGTCTCCCTTATATTCTACATATCCTTGCTCTCGAAGACAATAGCTCATATTTAACAGAATTAAACTAAAAGTAAAAGCTCAGAATACAATTACACTTGATAAACATATAAATTCTTGCAAGAAAGGCGCATCCGGATCAAAAGCATTTAAAACATACAAGGTATAATACGACGAGGATGGGATTCGAACCCACGCGGGCAGAGCCCAATGGATTAGCAGTCCATCGCCTTAACCACTCGGCCACCTCGTCTCCCTTAACTACTACATGTCCTTGCTCTCGAAGACAATAGCTCATAATTTACAGAATCAAACTAAAAATAAAAGCTCAGAATACAATTACACTTGAAAAAACATATAAATTCTTGCAAGAAAGGCGCATCCAGATCAAAAGCATTTAAAACATACAAACTATAATACGACGAGGATGGGATTCGAACCCACGCGGGCAGAGCCCAATGGATTAGCAGTCCATCGCCTTAACCACTCGGCCACCTCGTCTCCCTTAACTACTACATGTCCTTGCTCTCGAAGACAATAGCTCATAATTTACAGAATCAAACTAAAAGTAAAAGCTCAGAATAGAATTACACTTGATAAACATATAAATTCTTGCAAGAAAGGCGCATCCAGATCAAAAGCATTTAAAACATACAAACTATAATACGACGAGGATGGGATTCGAACCCACGCGGGCAGAGCCCAATGGATTAGCAGTCCATCGCCTTAACCACTCGGCCACCTCGTCTCCCTTAAATTCTACATATCCTTGCTCTCGAAGACAATAGCTCATATTTAACAGAATTAAACTAAAAGTAAAAGCTCAGAATACAATTACACTTGATAAACATATAAATTCTTGCAAGAAAGGCGCATCCGGATCAAAAGCATTTAAAACATACAAACTATAATACGACGAGGATGGGATTCGAACCCACGCGGGCAGAGCCCAATGGATTAGCAGTCCATCGCCTTAACCACTCGGCCACCTCGTCTCCCTTAAATTCTACATATCCTTGCCCTCGAAGACAATAGCTCATATTTAACAGAATTAAACTAAAAGTAAAAGCTCAGAATACAATTATATTTGATAAACATATAAATTCTTGCAAGAAAGGCGCATCCGGATCAAAAGCATTTAAAACATACAAGGTATAATACGACGAATTTGGGATTCGAACCCACGCGGGCAGAGCCCAATGGATTAGCAGTCCATCGCCTTAACCACTCGGCCACCTCGTCTCCCTTAACTACTACATATCCTTGCTCTCGAAGACAATAGCTCATATTTAACAGAATTAAACTAAAATTAAAAGTTCAAATTACAATTATTCTTGATAAACATATAAATTCTTGCAAGAAAGGCGCATCCGGATCAAAAGCATTTAAAACATACAAGGTATAATACGACGAGGATGGGATTCGAACCCACGCGGGCAGAGCCCAATGGATTAGCAGTCCATCGCCTTAACCACTCGGCCACCTCGTCTCCCTTAACTACTACATGTCCTTGCTCTCGAAGACAATAGCTCATAATTTACAGAATCAAACTAAAAGTAAAAGCTCAGAATACAATTACACTTGATAAACATATAAATTCTTGCAAGAAAGGCGCATCCGGATCAAAAGCATTTAAAACATACAAGCTATAATACGACGAGGATGGGATTCGAACCCACGCGGGCAGAGCCCAATGGATTAGCAGTCCATCGCCTTAACCACTCGGCCACCTCGTCTCCCTTAACTTTTACATATCCTTGCTCTCGAAGACAATAGCTCTTATTTAACAGAATTAAACTAAAAGTAAAATTTAAGAATACAATTACTCTTGATAAACATATAAATTCTTGCAAGAAAGGCGCATCCGGATCAAAAGCATTTAAAACATACAAGGTATAATACGACGAGGATGGGATTCGAACCCACGCGGGCAGAGCCCAATGGATTAGCAGTCCATCGCCTTAACCACTCGGCCACCTCGTCTCCCTTAGATTCTACATATCCTTGCCCTCGAAGACAATAGCTCATATTTAACAGAATTAAACTAAAAGTAAAAGCTCAGAATACAATTACACTTGATAAACATATAAATTCTTGCAAGAAAGGCGCATCCGGATCAAAAGCATTTAAAACATACAAACTATAATACGACGAGGATGGGATTCGAACCCACGCGGGCAGAGCCCAATGGATTAGCAATCCATCGCCTCAACAACTCGGCCACCTCGTCTCCCTTAACTACTACATATCCTTGCTCTCGAAGACAATAGCTCATATTTAACAAAATTAAACTAAAAGTAAAAGCTCAGAATACAATTACACTTGATAAACATATAAATTCTTGCAAGAAAGGCGCATCCGGATCAAAAGCATTTAAAACATACAAGGTATAATACGACGAGGATGGGATTCGAACCCACGCGGGCAGAGCCCAATGGATTAGCAGTCCATCGCCTTAACAACTCGGCCACCTCGTCTCACTTAAGTACTACATGTTTTTGCTTTCGAACACAATAGCTCATAATTAACAGAATCAAACTAAAAGTAAAAGCTCAGAATACAATTACACTTGATAAACATATAAATTCTTGCAAGAAAGGCGCATCCGGATCAAAAAAACATACAAGGTATAATACGACGAGGATGGGATTCGAACCCACGCGGGCAGAGCCCAATGGATTAGCAGTCCATCGCCTTAACCACTCGGCCACCTCGTCTCCTTTATATCCTACATATCCTTGCTCTCGAAGACAATAGCTCATATTTAACAGAATTAAACTAAAAGTAAAAGCTCAGAATACAATTACACTTGATAAACATATAAATTCTTGCAAGAAAGGCGCATCCAGATCAAAAGCATTTAAAACATACAAGGTATAATACGACGAGGATGGGATTCGAACCCACGCGGGCAGAGCCCAATGGATTAGCAGTCCATCGCCTTAACCACTCGGCCACCTCGTCTCCCTTAACTTCTACATATCCTTGCTCTCGAAGACAATAGCTCATATTTAACAGAATTAAACTAAAAGTAAAAGCTCAGAATACAATTACACTTGATAAACATATAAATTCTTGCAAGAAATTCGCATCCGGATCAAAAGCATTTAAAACATACAAGGTATAATACGACGAGGATGGGATTCGAACCCCCGCGGCCAGAGCCCAATGGATAAGCAGTCCATCGCCTTAACCACTCGGCCACCTCGTCACCCTTAGATTCTACATATCCTTGCCCTCGAAGACAATAGCTCATAATTTAACAGAATTAAACTAAAAGTAAAAGCTCAGAATACAATTACACTTGATAAACATATAAATTCTTGCAAGAAAGGCGCATCCGGATCAAAAGCATTTAAAACATACAAGGTATAATACGACGAGGATGGGATTCGAACCCACGCGGGCAGAGCCCAATGGATTAGCAGTCCATCGCCTTAACCACTCGGCCACCTCGTCTCCCTTAACTACTACATGTCCTTGCTCTCGAAGACAATAGCTCATATTTAACAGAATTAAACTAAAAGTAAAAGCTCAGAATACAATTACACTTGATAAACATATAAATTCTTGCAAGAAAGGCGCATCCGGATCAAAAGCATTTAAAACATACAAGGTATAATACGATGAGGATGGGATTCGAACCCACGCGGGCAGAGCCCAATGGATTAGCAGTCCATCGCCTTAACCACTCGGCCACCTAATCTCCCTTAGTAGCTACATATCCTTGCTCTCGAAGACAATAGCTCATATTTAACAGAAACTAAAAGTGAAAGCTCAGAATACAATTACACTTGATAAACATATAAATTCTTGCAAGAAAGGCGCATCCGGATCAAAAGCATTTAAAACATACAAACTATAATACGACGAGGATGGGATTCGAACCCACGCGGGCAGAGCCCAATGGATTAGCAGTCCATCGCCTTAACCACTCGGCCACCTCGTCTCCCTTAAATTCTACATATCCTTGCTCTCGAAGACAATAGCTCATATTTAACAGAATTAAACTAAAAGTAAAAGCTCAGAATACAATTACACTTGATAAACATATAAATTCTTGCAAGAAAGGCGCATCCGGATCAAAAGCATTTAAAACATACAAGGTATAATACGACGAGGATGGGATTCGAACCTACGCGGGCAGAGCCTATGGATTAGCAATCCATCGCCTCAACAACTCGGCCACCTCGTCTCCCTTAAATCCTACATATCCTTGCTCTCGAAGACAATAGCTCTTATTTAACAGAATTAAACTAAAAGTAAAGTTTAAAAATACAATTACTCTTGATAAACATATAAATTCTTGCAAGAAAGGCGCATCCGGATCAAAAGCATTTAAAACATACAAGGTATAATA
This sequence comes from Pardosa pseudoannulata, assembly GCA_032207245.1. NCBI lineage: Eukaryota > Metazoa > Arthropoda > Arachnida > Araneae > Lycosidae > Pardosa > Pardosa pseudoannulata. Next base: position 22,670 of record JAGEOH010000401.1, read on the forward strand.
CGACGAGGATGGGATTCGAACCCACGCGGGCAGAGCCCAATGGATTAGCAGTCCATCGCCTTAACAACTCGGCCACCTTGTCTCAATTATCTACTACATGTCCTTGCTCTCGAAGACAATAGCTCATAATTTACAGAATCAAACTAAAAGTAAAAGCTCAGAATAGAATTACACTTGATAAACATATAAATTCTTGCAAGAAAGGCGCATCCAGATCAAAAGCATTTAAAACATACAAGGTATAATACGACGAGGATGGGATTCGAACCCACGCGGGCAGAGCCCAATGGATTAGCAGTCCATCGCCTTAACCACTCGGCCACCTCGTCTCTCTTAAATTCTACATATCCTTCCTCTCGAAGACAATAGCTCATATTTAACAGAATTAAACTAAAAGTAAAAGCTCAGAATACAATTACACTTGATAAACATATAAATTCTTGCAAGAAAGGCGCATCAGGATCAAAAGCATTTAAAACATACAAACTATAATACGACGAGGATGGGATTCGAACCCACGCGGGCAGAGCCCAATGGATTAGCAGTCCATCGCCTTAACCACTCGGCCACCTCGTCTCCCTTAACTACTACATGTCCTTGCTCTCGAAGACAATAGCTCATAATTTACAGAATCAAACTAAAAGTAAAAGCTCAGAATAGAATTACACTTGATAAACATATAAATTCTTGCAAGAAAGGCGCATCCAGATCAAAAGCATTTAAAACATACAAACTATAATACGACGAGGATGGGATTCGAACCCACGCGGGCAGAGCCCAATGGATTAGCAGTCCATCGCCTTAACCACTCGGCCACCTCGTCTCCCTTAGATTCTACATATCCTTGCCCTCGAAGACAATAGCTCATATTTAACAGAATTAAACTAAAAGTAAAAGCTCAGAATACAATTACACTTGATAAACATATAAATTTTTGCAAGAAAGGCGCATCCGGATCAAAAGCATTTAAAACATACAAGGTATAATACGACGAGGATGGGATTCGAACCTACGCGGGCAGAGCCTATGGATTAGCAATCCATCGCCTCAACAACTCGGCCACCTTGTCTCAATTAACTACAACATGTCCTTGCTCTCGAAGACAATAGCTCATAATTAACAGAATCAAAGTAAAAATAAAAGCTCAAAATACAATTACACTTGAAAAAACATATAAATTCTTGCAAGAAAGGCGCATCCGGATCAAAAGCATTTAAAACATACAAGGTATAATACGACGAGGATGGGATTCGAACCCACGCGGGCAGAGCCCAATGGATTAGCAGTCCATCGCCTTAACCACTCGGCCACCTCGTCTCCCTTATATCCTACATATCCTTGCTCTGGAAGACAATAGCTCATATTTAACAGTATTAAACTAAAAGTAAAAGCTCAGAATACAATTACACTTGATAAACATATAAATTCTTGCAAGAAAGGCGCATCCAGATCAAAAGCATTTAAAACATACAAACTATAATACGACGAGGATGGGATTCGAACCCACGCGGGCAGAGCCCAATGGATTAGCAGTCCATCGCCTTAACCACTCGGCCACCTCGTCTCCCTTAGATTCTACATATCCTTGCCCTCGAAGACAATAGCTCATATTTAACAGAATTAAACTAAAAGTAAAAGCTCAGAATACAATTACACTTGATAAACATATAAATTCTTGCAAGAAAGGCGCATCCGGATCAAAAGCATTTAAAACATACAAGGTATAATACGACGAGGATGGGATTCGAACCCACGCGGGCAGAGCCCAATGGATTAGCAATCCATCGCCTCAACAACTCGGCCACCTCGTCTCCCTTAACTACTACATATCCTTGCTCTCTAAGACAATAGCTCATATTTAACAAAATTAAACTAAAATTAAAAGTTCAAATTACAATTATTCTTGATAAACATATAAATTCTTGCAAGAAAGGCGCATCCGGATCAAAAGCATTTAAAACATACAAGGTATAATACGACGAGGATGGGATTCGAACCCACGCGGGCAGAGCCCAATGGATTAGCAGTCCATCGCCTTAACAACTCGGCCACCTTGTCTCAATTAACTACAACATGTCCTTGCTCTCGAAGACAATAGCTCATAATTAACAGAATCAAAGTAAAAATAAAAGCTCAAAATACAATTACACTTGAAAAAACATATAAATTCTTGCAAGAAAGGCGCATCCGGATCAAAAGCATTTAAAACATACAAGGTATAATACGACGAGGATGGGATTCGAACCCACGCGGGCAGAGCCCAATGGATTAGCAGTCCATCGCCTTAACCACTCGGCCACCTCGTCTCCCTTAACTACTACATATCCTTCCTCTGGAAGACAATAGCTCATATTTAACAGTATTAAACTAAAAGTAAAAGCTCAGAATACAATTACACTTGATAAACATATAAATTCTTGCAAGAAAGGCGCATCCAGATCAAAAGCATTTAAAACATACAAACTATAATACGACGAGGATGGGATTCGAACCCAAGCGGGCAGAGCCCAATGGATTAGCAGTCCATCGCCTTAACCACTCGGCCACCTCGTCTCCCTTAACTACTACATGTAATTGCTCTCGAAGACAATAGCTCATAATTTACAGAATTAAACTAAAAGTAAAAGCTCAGAATACAATTACACTTGATAAACATATAAATTCTTGCAAGAAAGGCGCATCCAGATCAAAAGCATTTAAAACATACAAACTATAATACGACGAGGATGGGATTCGAACCCACGCGGGCAGAGCCCAATGGATTAGCAGTCCATCGCCTTAACCACTCGGCCACCTCGTCTCCCTTAACTACTACATGTCCTTGCTCTCGAAGACAATAGCTCATAATTTACAGAATCAAACTAAAAGTAAAAGCTCAGAATACAATTACACTTGATAAACATATTCTTGCAAGAAAGGCATCATCGATATTAATAAAAATATCGATACAAGTTTCGGATTCGAACCGCATCCATTTATGTAAATTTGATGAATCAGCCTTGTTATAAATTAACTTCCCGGTAGGTTCCGGGGTTGTCTTGGTTATGGTCTTGTAGTTGTCTTGTCTTGCTTTTACCTTGTGTTTAATGTTGATGTAAATAAATATGTTGGTAAGAAATATCGAAGTACTGTGTTTGAAAATACCTTGTACGTGTAATTTGTTTTGTCATTCGAGCTGGATGAATCAATATGCAACGTGAGTTAACACCAACAGGGTTATGGGCCTGTTATGCCATGTTATTCTCTTGTTATGCTGATTTGGCTAAGAATTTTGATGTGGATTGAAAATATATGAATTTGTGGTATTCAAATGAGCAGTTTTTTAAATATTCTACATAAGATGACGCAAGTTCAAGAACTAACTATAATTAAAACCTGATTATAATTATCCTTCTTGAAAACATATTAAATGTTCTTATGAAGAAACTGTTGGGAGTTCATTTCTAATCCAAAGCTTGAATGTAAAAAGGATGCAAGTGATAGTGAGAAAAGAGATTTGAGTGGCGTAAACGCAGAGCCTTCACTACTATTTATCAATCAATTGAAAGAAAATTTCAAATTCTCATAGCACAAACAGAAGATGGAAAGGAAGCCTGGGATATTTTGAAACTAAATTGAACCAATCCCGAGCACGGTTAGCTGGATTAATAGATGAATTCTTCGAAATGAAACTGAACTCGCAAGAAGAAACAGTTGGCTTGTTTTGTAAGAAAAATTGAAGAAAAGAAGCATCAAATTAAAGATGCAGGATTTGTTATGCCAGAACTATTAGTTTGTTTCCAATTAATCCGACGATTACCTAAGGAATATGACAACCTAGTTCAAATATTATATCGTTTAGAAGATAAAGAGTTTTCGTTAGAAAATGTGTCAAAACAACTTATCAGTGAGTATGGTAGAATCAGCTTAAAAATGAAAGATGAAAGCAAGGATGTAGTACCCATTGCATATGCCTATCAACGAAATTTAAAACTACAGATAAATCTTATAACGTGAAGAAGGAAAGCAGAGGAGAATCATCGTGTACAAGCAGTGGAAGCGACCTGGAACCCAGTAGAATCTCGAATATTTCACCGTCTGTTCGTACCGAATATAGTTTGCAGCTACTGCAGAAAGTATGGTCACCAAGATACAAGATGTTTCAAAAGGAAGAGAAAAGTAAAAGAAAAATTCTACAGCGAAACTAGAATTCTTCATAGACAGGATTATCCCGAATTGCTTTAGCGTCTTCAGACAACGAATGTGTGGAATTTCTGATAGATTCAGCAGCAACGTCACATTTTACGAACAATAAAGAACTGTTTACAACGTACAGTGAACTACCTCCTCAACAAGTGCTTATTGGTGACAAAGAAATCATCTGATGTACTAGGAGTTGGAGATATTGATTTTACTATACTAGGCGTAAAAGGTAATGTAGAAATAACTCTAAAAAATGTGTTAATGCTCCTAATATGAGAAAATTTAATCTAATATAGACATTGCTGGTAACAAAATTCAATGGGAGAATAAAAAATGATTGTATATGATAAATTTAATAGATATTGTTTTGCTGTACCCTTAATTAGTAAATTGTATGTTGTTAAAGGCTATTCATCAAAATGTAAAAATTTTGATTTTTCTACTAGGTTAAGTTCGGAAATTATACATTGTAGATTTTGTCATACTAATTTGCCTTTACTTGAAAAAAAATAGTAAAATAATTGCTAACAGGAATAAACTAGATAAAGCTAAAATAAGTTATGCAAAACTTGTATAGTAGCAAAATCATATAGAAAATCATTTAAAAGAGGATACTCGTATAAAACGCATTACAAAGCGGTATTAAATAGAGTTTATATGGATTTATGGGGACCCTCTCTGTTAACATTAGGAGGGGGGAGGTATTTTTTGTCTATCATTGACGATTATTCTAGATTAACTGAAGTATATATAAATTAAAGATAAAACTGAAGTTTTCGAATGCTTTAAAAATATTTGGCAAAATCAGAAAGACAGACAAAAAAACTGAAATGTGTTAGAACAGATAATGGGTTGGAGTTTTGTCAAAGGAATTTGAGAACTTCTAACTGATTTAGATAAAATTGAAAGATCCTCATTTTATACACCAGAGCAATTAGGTGTAGCAGAAAATTTTAATAAGTAGCCATGAATGCAGTCAGATCCATGTTAGAGGATAGTGGACTAAAACCAACATTTTGGGGGGAAGCTTTATTAAACATTTGTTCATACGAAAAATAGAACCGAACACAGCCTAACTGAAGGTATCACTCCTCAAGAATTATGGACAGGATTCAAACCTTCGGTAAGACATTTACGAATTTTTGGCTCTTTAGCATTTGTACATGTTCCTAAAGTTAAACGAAATAAACTACAACCTAAAGCTTTATTAGGAATTTTTGTTGGGTATGCAATTAAAACTAAAGGATATAGAATTTACATTCCGAAAGAAAGACGTATCGTAGAATATACATGTTCGTATAGATGAAAGTAGAAATGGTGTTAAGGAATTGTTTGGGAAAAATAATTGTTATAGATATATAAATCTAATTAAATGAATCGCAAGTTGAGAAAACAACTTTAAATACGCGACGCTAGACTTGAACCATGAATTACCCGGAAACAATTTGACGAAACTGTAGATAAGGTAAAGGAAAAAACGTTAGACTTAAGTTCTATAAACATTTCAGAGTGGAAAAGAGTTGAAACTCCTAGAAATAAAAGTAAGAGAGTTGATGTATATTATTATACTCCTATCACAAAAGAGACTTAGATCTTTAAACGATGCTAAGAGATATTGTGAGGAAAATAAAATTTCTTATGAACCTGATAAATTTGATTTTAAACCTAAAACTAAACATCCTAAGGTAGCAAGTGTATCCAATAGCTCTGATCAATCCTCAATTAGTGATTTAGATAGCTCGGATTTAGCTGAAATGTTTCAAGACGAAATTTATAATGTTGAAATACCTAAATCGTTTGAGGAGGCACGAAAATGTCCAGAAAGTGGTAAATGGAATGTAGCAATGGAGGAAGAAATCAAAATGATGAAAAAGCGAAAAGTTTGGCAATTAGTTGATCCTCCTGAAAACGCTTCAATAATTGGAAGCAAATGGGTATATAACATAAAAAATACTGAAAATAATGGTAAAAAGTATAAAGCTCGTTTGGTAGCACAGGGATTTAAACAAAAACCTGGTATTGATTATACAGATATATTTTCACCTGTTGTAAATTTTTCAATTATAAACTGTTTATTTTTTTAGTTTCTATGTTAAGCTGGTGTAATGTTCAATTAGATGTTAAATCGGCTTATTTATATAAATTTGAAGGAGATTGTAATGAAACAACCTCCAGGTTATACAAAAGAAAGGATTTAGAAGATAAAGTGTGCTTATTGAATAAATCAATATATGGTTTAAAGAAAGCGGACGTGAATGGAATTCTGAATTAAGTATATTTACATAATAGGATTTTGTAAGTTAAAATGGTGTAATTGTTTTGTATAAAATGCAGAGTAATGCAGTTTTAGTTGTTTATGTTGATACTTGGTATTATTTGCTAAAAATAAAGTGTATTGCTATCGAACCAAAATGTTAAAAGCATTTGGAAATTACTGAAATAGGAATAACAAAGTATTTGTTGGGTGTTAACTTTGAAGAGATTAATGGTTTGTTATACATTCATCAACACGTACATTGAAAAATTGGAATTTAAATTTAAGGATTTGCCAAAAAGTTATGTTAAACTACCTTTTAAACCTGATATTTTGCCTGACAAAATTGATGAAAAAGATATAGTAGAAAATGAAGTAATGCAAAAATTCCATACAGATCGTTAATCGGATATTTGTCATTTTTGTCATCTAGATCAAGACCTGACATTAGTTTGCTGTAAACATTATGTCTCAATTTTGTAACGGCTACTACAAACATTGGTTAATAGTAGTAGATATTATGAACTATGTTTTTTACTAAAAACTATAAATGAATATTTCTAATGTAGCTTCTATGAATCTGTGTGCTTATTCAGATGCCAATTGGGGATCTCATCTGACCAAAAGACACTCAAGTCGTGGTTATATATTTACTTTGGCAATGTACCATTTGCATGGAAATCGGCAAAGCAAAAGTGCATAGCATTAAGTTCTATGGAATCGGAATTTATTTCTTTAATTGAAAGTGTAAAGAACTTATTTGGTATTCACGAGTGTTAATGAAATTAATTTATGTGATAGAATACAACCAGTGCAATATTGTGATAGTGAATCTGCTATATATTTTCAAAAATAGCCAAGAAAATTTTAAAACAAAGCACATTGATATAAAATACCAATTTATTCGGCAATTGGTTAATGAAAATATTTTTGTATTAAAGTATGTTAATTCGAAAAATAATACAGCAGATTTTCTAACCAAACCTCTTTGTATGTAAAATTTCAAAATGCTATAAGTAAAGTTTTTGAACTGAATGAAAAAAAATGCGTTTGCAACCGATGGGGCCGCTTGTAAAAGCTCATCGATATAATAAAAATATCGATACAAGTTTCGGTCGAACGCATCCATTTATGTAAATTTGATGACAGCCTTGTTATAAATTAACCGGTAGGTCCCTTATGGTCTTGTAGTTGTCTTGTCTGCTACCTTGTGTTTAATGTTGATGTAAATAAATATGTTGGTAAGAAATATCAAATACTGTGTAAAAAAGTAAAAGTCATTCGAGCTATGAATACATTACACTTGATAAACATATAAATTCTTGCAAGAAAGGCGCATCCAGATCCAAAGCTTTTAAAACATACAAACTATAATACGACGAGGATGGGATTCGAACCCACGCGGGCAGAGCCCAATGGATTAGCAGTCCATCGCCTTAACCACTCGGCCACCTCGTCTCCCTTAGTAGCTACATATCCTTGCTCTCGAAGACAATAGCTCATAATTTACAGAATCAAACTAAAAGTAAAAGCTCAGAATACAATTACACTTGATAAACATATAAATTCTTGCAAGAAAGGCGCATCCAGATCAAAAGCATTTAAAACATACAAACTATAATACGACGAGGATGGGATTCGAACCCACGCGGGCAGAGCCCAATGGATTAGCAGTGCATCCCCTTAACCACTCTGCCACCTCGTCTCCCTTAGTTTTACATATACTTACTCTCGAAGACAATAGCTCATATTTAACAGAATTAAACTAAAAGTAAAAGCTCAGAATACAATTACACTTGATAAACATATAAATTCTTGCATGAAAGGCGCATCCGGATCAAAACCATTTAAACATACAAGGTATAATACGACGAGGATGGGATTCGAACCCACGCGGGCAGAGCCCAATGGATTAGCAGTCCATCGCCTTAACCACTCGGCCACCTCGTCTCCCTCAGATTTTACATATCCTTACTCTCGAAGACAATAGCTCATATTTAACAGAATTAAACTAAAACAAAAAGCTCAGAACACAATTACACTTGATAAACATATAAATTCTTGCAAGAAAGGCGCATCCGGATCAAAAGCATTTAAAACATACAAGGTATAATACGACGAGGATGGGATTCGAACCCACGCGGGCAGAGCCCAATGGATTAGCAGTCCATCGCCTTAACAACTCGGCCACCTTGTCTCAATTAACTACAACATGTCCTTGCTCTCGAAGACAATAGCTCATAATTAACAGAATCAAAGTAAAAATAAAAGCTCAAAATACAATTACACTTGAAAAAACATATAAATTCTTGCAAGAAAGGCGCATCCGGATCAAAAGCATTTAAAACATACAAGGTATAATACGACGAGGATGGGATTCGAACCCACGCGGGCAGAGCCCAATGGATTAGCAGTCCATCGCCTTAACCACTCGGCCACCTCGTCTCCCTTAACTACTACATATCCTTGCTCTCGAAGACAATAGCTCATATTTAACAGAATTAAACTAAAAGTAAAAGCTCAGAATACAATTACACTTGATAAACATATAAATTCTTGCAAGAAAGGCGCATCCGGATCAAAAGCATTTAAAACATACAAGGTATAATACGACGAGGATGGGATTCGAACCCACGCGGGCAGAGCCCAATGGATTAGCAGTCCATCGCCTTAACCACTCGGCCACCTCATCTCCCTTAACTACTACATGTCCTTGCTCTCGAAGACAATAGCTCATAATTTACAGAATTAAACTAAAAGTAAAAGCTCAGAATACAATTACACTTGATAAACATATAAATTCTTGCAAGAAAGGCGCATCCGGATCAAAAGCATTTAAAACATACAAGGTATAATACGACGAGGATGGGATTCGAACCCACGCGGGCAGAGCCCAATGGATTAGCAGTCCATCGCCTTAACCACTCGGCCACCTCGTCTCCCTTAACTACTACATATCCTTGCTCTCGAAGACAATAGCTCATATTTAACAGAATTAAACTAAAAGTAAAAGCTCAGAATACAATTACACTTGATAAACATATAAATTCTTGCAAGAAAGGCGCATCCAGATCAAAAGCATTTAAAACATACAAACTATAATACGACGAGGATGGGATTCGAACCCACGCGGGCAGAGCCCAATGGATTAGCAGTCCATCGCCTTAACCACTCGGCCACCTCGTCTCCCTTAACTACTACATATCCTTGCTCTCGAAGACAATAGCTCATATTTAACAGAATTAAACTAAAAGTAAAAGCTCAGAATACAATTACACTTGATAAACATATAAATTCTTGCAAGAAAGGCGCATCCGGATCAAAAGCATTTAAAACATACAAGGTATAATACGACGAGGATGGGATTCGAACCCACGCGGGCAGAGCCCAATGGATTAGCAGTCCATCGCCTTAACAACTCGGCCACCTTGTCTCAATTAACTACTACATGTAATTGCTCTCGAAGACAATAGCTCATAATTAACAGAATCAAACTAAAAATAAAAGCTCAGAATACAATTACACTTGAAAAAACATATAAATTCTTGCAAGAAAGGGGCATCCGGATCAAAAGCATTTAAAACATACAAGGTATAATACGACGAGGATGGGATTCGAACCCACGCGGGCAGAGCCCAATGGATTAGCAGTCCATCGCCTTAACCACTCGGCCACCTCGTCTCCCTTAGATTTTACATATCCTTACTCTCGAAGACAATAGCTCATATTTAACAGAATTAAACTAAAAGTAAAAGCTCAGAATACAATTACACTTGATAAACATATAAATTCTTGCAAGAAAGGCGCATCCAGATCAAAAGCATTTAAAACATACATACTGTAATACGACGAGGATAGGATCCGAACCCACGCGGGCAGAGCCCAATGGATTAGCAGTCCATCGCCTTAACCACTCGGCCACCTCGTCTCCCTTAGATTTTACGTATCCTTAATCTCGAAGACAATAGCTCATATTTAACAGAATTAAACTAAAAGTAAAAGCTCAAAATACAATTACACTTGATAAACATATAAATTCCTGCAAGAAAGGCGCATCCAGATCAAAAGCATTTAAACCATACAAACTCTAATACGACGAGGATGGGATTCGAACCCACGCGGGCAGAGCCCAATGGATTAGCAGTCCATCGCCTTAACCACTCGGCCACCTCGTCTCCCTTATATCCTACATATCCTTGCTCTGGAAGACAATAGCTCATATTTAACAGTATTAAACTAAAAGTAAAAGCTCAGAATACAATTACACTTGATAAACATATAAATTCTTGCAAGAAAGGCGCATCCAGATCAAAAGCATTTAAAACATACAAACTATAATACGACGAGGATGGGATTCGAACCCACGCGGGCAGAGCCCAATGGATTAGCAGTCCATCGCCTTAACCACTCGGCCACCTCGTCTCCCTTAACTACTACATATCCTTGCTCTCGAAGACAATAGCTCATATTTAACAGAATTAAACTAAAAGTAAAAGCTCAGAATACAATTACACTTGATAAACATATAAATTCTTGCAAGAAAGGCGCATCCGGATCAAAAGCATTTAAAACATACAAACTATAATACGACGAGGATGGGATTCGAACCCACGCGGGCAGAGCCCAATGGATTAGCAGTCCATCGCCTTAACCACTCGGCCACCTCGTCTCCCTTAACTACTACATGTCCTTGCTCTCGAAGACAATAGCTCATATTTAACAGAATTAAACTAAAAGTAAAAGCTCAGAATACAATTACACTTGATAAACATATAAATTCTTGCAAGAAAGGCGCATCCAGATCAAAAGCTTTTAAAACATACAAACTATAATACGACGAGGATGGGATTCGAACCCACGCGGGCAGAGCCCAATGGATTAGCAGTCCATCGCCTTAACCACTCGGCCACCTCGTCTCCCTTAGTAGTTATATATCCTTGCTCTCGAAGACAATAGCTCATATTTAACAGAATTAAACTAAAAGTAAAAGCTCAGAATACAATTACACTTGATAAACATATAAATTCTTGCAAGAAAGGCGCATCCGGATCAAAAGCATTTAAAACATACAAGGTATAATACGACGAGGATGGGATTCGAACCCACGCGGGCAGAGCCCAATGGATTAGCAGTCCATCGCCTTAACCACTCGGCCACCTCGTCTCCCTTAACTTCTACATATCCTTGCTCTCGAAGACAATAGCTCATATTTAACAGAATTAAACTAAAAGTAAAAGCTCAGAATACAATTACACTTGATAAACATATAAATTCTTGCAAGAAAGGCGCATCCGGATCAAAAGCATTTAAAACATACAAGGTATAATACGACGAGGATGGGATTCGAACCCACGCGGGCAGAGCCCAATGGATAAGCAGTCCATCGCCTTAACCACTCGGCCACCTTGTCTCAATTAGCTGCTACATGTCCTTGCTCTCGAAGACAATAGCTCATAATTAACAGAATCAAACTAAAAATAAAAGCTCAGAATACAATTACACTTGAAAAAACATATAAATTCTTGCAAGAAAGGGGCATCCGGATCAAAAGCATTTAAAACATACAAGGTATAATACGACGAGGATGGGATTCGAACCCACGCGGGCAGAGCCCAATGGATTAGCAGTCCATCGCCTTAACCACTCGGCCACCTCGTCTCCCTTAAAAGCTACATATATCCTTGCTCTCGAAGACAATAGCTCATATTTAACAGTATTAAACTAAAAGTAAAAGCTCAGAATACAATTACACTTGATAAACATATAAATTCTTGCAAGAAAGGCGCATCCGGATCAAAAGCATTTAAAACATACAAGGTATAATACGACGAGGATGGGATTCGAACCCACGCGGGCAGAGCCCAATCGATTAGCAGTCCATCGCCTTAAACAATCGGCCACCTCGTCTCCCTTAACTTCTACATATCCTTGCTCTCGAAGACAATAGCTCATATTTAACAGAATTAAACTAAAAGTAAAAGCTCAGAATACAATTACACTTGATAAACATATAAATTCTTGCAAGAAAGGGGCATCCGGATCAAAAGCATTTAAAACATACAAGGTATAATACGACGAGGATGGGATTCGAACCCACGCGGGCAGAGCCCAATGGATTAGCAGTCCATCGCCTTAACAACTCGGCCACCTCGTCTCAATTAACTACTACATATCCTTGCTCTGGAACACAATAGCTCATATTTAACAGAATTAAAGTAAAAATAAAAGCTCAAAATACAATTACACTTGAAAAAACATATAAATTCTTGCAAGAAAGGCGCATCCGGATCAAAATCATTTAAAACATACAAGGTATAATACGACGAGGATGGGATTCGAACCCACGCGGGCAGAGCCCAATGGATTAGCAGTCCATCGCCTTAACCACTCGGCCACCTCGTCTCCCTTATATCCTACATATCCTTGCTCTGGAAGACAATAGCTCATATTTAACAGAATTAAACTAAAAGTAAAAGCTCAGAATACAATTACACTTGATAAACATATAAATTCTTGCAAGAAAGGCGCATCCGGATCAAAAGCATTTAAAACATACAAACTATAATACGACGAGGATGGGATTCGAACCCACGCGGGCAGAGCCCAATGGATTAGCAGTCCATCGCCTTAACCACTCGGCCACCTCGTCTCCCTTATATCCTACATATCCTTGCTCTGGAAGACAATAGCTCATATTTAACAGTATTAAACTAAAAGTAAAAGCTCAGAATACAATTACACTTGATAAACATATAAATTCTTGCAAGAAAGGCGCATCCAGATCAAAAGCATTTAAAACATACAAACTATAATACGACGAGGATGGGATTCGAACCCACGCGGGCAGAGCCCAATGGATTAGCAGTCCATCGCCTTAACCACTCGGCCACCTCGTCTCCCTTAGATTTTACATATCCTTACTCTCGAAGACAATAGCTCATTTTAACAGAATTAAACTAAAAGTAAAAGCTCAGAATACAATTACACTTGATAAACATATAAATTCTTGCAAGAAATGCGCATCCGGATCAAAAACATTTAAAACATACAAGGTAAAATACGACGAGGATGGGATTCGAACCCACGCGGGCAGAGCCCAATGGATTAGCAGTCCATCGCCTTAACCACTCGGCCACCTCGTCTCCCTTAACTACTACATATCCTTGCTCTCGAAGACAATAGCTCATATTTAACAGAATTAAACTAAAAGTAAAAGCTCAGAATACAATTACACTTGATAAACATATAAATTCTTGCAAGAAAGGCGCATCCGGATCAAAAGCATTTAAAACATACAATGTATAATACGACGAGGATGGGATTCGAACCCACGCGGGCAGAGCCCAATGGATTAGCAGTCCATCGCCTTAACCACTCGGCCACCTCGTCTCCCTTAACTACTACATATCCTTGCTCTCGAAGACAATAGCTCATATTTAACAGAATTAAACTAAAAGTAAAAGCTCAGAATACAATTACACTTGATAAACATATAAATTCTTGCAAGAAAGGCGCATCCGGATCAAAAGCATTTAAAACATACAAGGTATAATACGACGATTATGGAATTCGAACCCACGCGGGCAGAGCCCAATGGATTAGCAGTCCATCGCCTTAACAACTCGGCCACCTTGTCTCAATTAACTACTACATGTAATTGCTCTCGAAGACAATAGCTCATATTTAACAGAATTAAACTAAAAGTAAAAGCTCAGAATACAATTACACTTGATAAACATATAAATTCTTGCAAGAAAGGCGCATCCGGATCAAAAGCATTTAAAACATACAAGGTATAATACGACGAGGATGGGATTCGAACCCACGCGGGCAGAGCCCAATGGATTAGCAGTCCATCGCCTTAACCACTCGGCCACCTCGTCTCCCTTAACTACTACATATCCTTGCTCTCGAAGACAATAGCTCATATTTAACAGAATTAAACTAAAAGTAAAAGCTCAGAATACAATTACACTTGATAAACATATAAATTCTTGCAAGAAAGGCGCATCCGGATCAAAAGCATTTAAAACATACAAGGTATAATACGACGAGGATGGGATTCGAACCCACGCGGGCAGAGCCCAATGGATTAGCAGTCCATCGCCTTAACCACTCGGCCACCTCGTCTCCCTTAACTACTACATATCCTTGCTCTCGAAGACAATAGCTCATATTTAACAGAATTAAACTAAAAGTAAAAGCTCAGAATACAATTACACTTGATAAACATATAAATTCTTGCAAGAAAGGCGCATCCGGATCAAAAGCATTTAAAACATACAAGGTATAATACGACGAGGATGGGATTCGAACCCACGCGGGCAGAGCCCAATGGATTAGCAGTCCATCGCCTTAACCACTCGGCCACCTCGTCTCAATTAACTTCGACATATACTTGCTCTCGAAGACAATAGCTCATATTTAACAGATTTAAATTAAAAGTAAAAGCTCAGAATACAATTACACTTGATAAACATATAAATTCTTGCAAGAAAGGCGCATCCGGATCAAAAGCATTTAAAACATACAAGGTATAATACGACGAGGATGGGATTCGAACCCACGCGGGCAGAGCCCAATGGATTAGCAGTCCATCGCCTTAACCACTCGGCCACCTCGTCTCCCTTAACTACTACATATCCTTGCTCTCGAAGACAATAGCTCATAATTAACAGAATCAAACTAAAAGTAAAAGCTCAGAATACAATTACACTTGATAAACATATAAATTCTTGCAAGAAAGGCGCATCAGGATCAAAAGCATTTAAAACATACAAACTATAATACGACTAGGATGGGATTCGAACCCACGCGGGCAGAGCCCAATGGATTAGCAGTCCATCGCCTTAACCACTCGGCCACCTCGTCTCCCTTAACTACTACATATCCTTGCTCTCGAAGACAATAGCTCATATTTAACAGAATTAAACTAAAAGTAAAAGCTCAGAATACAATTACACTTGATAAACATATAAATTCTTGCAAGAAAGGCGCATCCGGATCAAAAGCATTTAAAACATACAAACTATAATACGACGAGGATGGGATTCGAACCCACGCGGGCAGAGCCCAATGGATTAGCAGTCCATCGCCTTAACCACTCGGCCACCTCGTTTCCCTTAACTGTCACATAATATTGCTCTCGAAGACAATAGCTCATATTTAACAGAATTAAACTAAAAGTAAAAGCTCAGAATACAATTACACTTGATAAACATATAAATTCTTGCAAGAAAGGCGCATCCAGATCAAAAGCATTTAAAACATACAAGGTATAATACGACGAGGATGGGATTCGAACCCACGCGGGCAGAGCCCAATGGATTAGCAGTCCATCGCCTTAACCACTCGGCCACCTCGTCTCCCTTAACTACTACATATCCTTGCTCTCGAAGACAATAGCTCATATTTAACAGAATTAAACTAAAAGTAAAAGCTCAGAATACAATTACACTTGATAAACATATAAATTCTTGCAAGAAAGGCGCATCCAGATCAAAAGCATTTAAAACATACAAGGTATAATACGACGAGGATGGGATTCGAACCCACGCGGGCAGAGCCCAATGGATTAGCAGTCCATCGCCTTAACCACTCGGCCACCTCGTCTCCCTTAACTACTACATATCCTTGCTCTCGAAGACAATAACTCATATTTAACAGAATTAAACTAAAATTAAACGTTCAAAATACAATTACACTTGATAAACATATAAATTCTTGCAAGAAAGGCGCATCCGGATCAAAAGCATTTAAAACATACAAGGTATAATACGACGAGGATGGGATTCGAACCCACGCGGGCAGAGCCCAATGGATTAGCAGTCCATCGCCTTAACCACTCGGCCACCTCGTCTCCCTTAACTACTACATGTCCTTGCTCTCGAAGACAATAGCTCATAATTTACAGAATTAAACTAAAAGTAAAAGCTCAGAATACAATTACACTTGATAAACATATAAATTCTTGCAAGAAAGGCGCATCCAGATCAAAAGCATTTAAAACATACAAACTATAATACGACGAGGATGGGATTCGAACCCACGCGGGCAGAGCCCAATGGATTAGCAGTCCATCGCCTTAACCACTCGGCCACCTCGTCTCCCTTAACTACTACATATCCTTGCTCTCGAAGACAATAGCTCATATTTAACAGAATTAAACTAAAAGTAAAAGCTCAGAATACAATTACACTTGATAAACATATAAATTCTTGCAAGAAAGGCGCATCCAGATCAAAAGCATTTAAAACATACAAACTATAATACGACGAGGATGGGATTCGAACCCACGCGGGCAGAGCCCAATGGATTAGCAGTCCATCGCCTTAACCACTCGGCCACCTCGTCTCCCTTAGTAGCTACATATCCTTGCTCTCGAAGACAATAGCTCATATTTAACAGAAACTAAAAGTAAAAGCTCAGAATACAATTACACTTGATAAACATATAAATTCTTGCAAGAAAGGCGCATCCGGATCAAAAGCATTTAAAACATACAAACTCTAATACGACGAGGATGGGATTCGAACCCACGCGGGCAGAGCCCAATGGATTAGCAGTCCATCGCCTTAACCACTCGGCCACCTCGTCTCCCTTAGATTCTACATATCCTTGCCCTCGAAGACAATAGCTCATATTTAACAGAATTAAACTAAAAGTAAAAGCTCAGAATACAATTACACTTGATAAACATATAAATTCTTGCAAGAAAGGCGCATCCGGATCAAAAGCATTTAAAACATACAAGGTATAATACGACGAGGATGGGATTCGAACCCACGCGGGCAGAGCCCAATGGATTAGCAGTCCATCGCCTTAACCACTCGGCCACCTCGTCTCCCTTAACTACTACATATCCTTGCTCTCGAAGACAATAGCTCATATTTAACAGAATTAAACTAAAAGTAAAAGCTCAGAATACAATTACACTTGATAAACATATAAATTCTTGCAAGAAAGGCGCATCCGGATCAAAAGCATTTAAAACATACAAGGTATAATACGACGAGGATGGGATTCGAACCCACGCGGGCAGAGCCCAATGGATTAGCAGTCCATCGCCTTAACCACTCGGCCACCTCGTCTCCCTTAACTACTACATATCCTTGCTCTCGAAGACAATAGCTCATATTTAACAGAATTAAACTAAAAGTAAAAGCTCAAAATACAATTACACTTGATAAACATATAAATTCTTGCAAGAAAGGCGCATCCAGATCAAAAGCATTTAAAACATACAAACTATAATACGACGAGGATGGGATTCGAACCCACGCGGGCAGAGCCCAATGGATTAGCAGTCCATCGCCTTAACCACTCGGCCACCTCGTCTCTTTTAACTACTACATGTCCTTGCTCTCGAAGACAATAGCTCATAATTTACAGAATCAAACTAAAAGTAAAAGCTCAGAATACAATTACACTTGATAAACATATAAATTCTTGCAAGAAAGGCGCATCCGGATCAAAAGCATTTAAAACATACAAGGTATAATACGACGAGGATGGGATTCGAACCCACGCGGGCAGAGCCCAATGGATTAGCAGTCCATCGCCTTAACCACTCGGCCACCTCGTCTCCCTTAACTACTACATATCCTTGCTCTCGAAGACAATAGCTCATATTTAACAGAATTAAACTAAAAGTAAAAGCTCAGAATACAATTACACTTGATAAACATATAAATTCTTGCAAGAAAGGCGCATCCGGATCAAAAGCATTTAAAACATACAAGGTATAATACGACGAGGATGGGATTCGAACCCACGCGGGCAGAGCCCAATGGATTAGCAGTCCATCGCCTTAACCACTCGGCCACCTCGTCTCCCTTAACTTCTACATATCCTTGCTCTCGAAGACAATAGCTCATATTTAACAGAATTAAACTAAAAGTAAAAGCTCAGAATACAATTACACTTGATAAACATATAAATTCTTGCAAGAAAGGCGCATCCGGATCAAAAGCATTTAAAACATACAAGGTATAATACGACGAGGATGGGATTCGAACCCACGCGGGCAGAGCCCAATGGATTAGCAGTCCATCGCCTTAACAACTCGGCCACCTTGTCTCAATTAACTACAACATGTCCTTGCTCTCGAAGACAATAGCTCATAATTAACAGAATCAAAGTAAAAATAAAAGCTCAAAATACAATTACACTTGAAAAAACATATAAATTCTTGCAAGAAAGGCGCATCCGGATCAAAAGCATTTAAAACATACAAGGTATAATACGACGAGGATGGGATTCGAACCCACGCGGGCAGAGCCCAATGGATTAGCAGTCCATCGCCTTAACCACTCGGCCACCTCGTCTCCCTTATATCCTACATATCCTTGCTCTGGAAGACAATAGCTCATATTTAACAGTATTAAACTAAAAGTAAAAGCTCAGAATACAATTACACTTGATAAACATATAAATTCTTGCAAGAAAGGCGCATCCAGATCAAAAGCATTTAAAACATACAAACTATAATACGACGAGGATGGGATTCGAACCCACGCGGGCAGAGCCCAATGGATTAGCAGTCCATCGCCTTAACCACTCGGCCACCTCGTCTCCCTTAACTACCACATGTCCTTGCTCTCGAAGACAATAGCTCATAATTTACAGAATCAAACTAAAAATAAAAGCTCAGAATAGAATTACACTTGATAAACATATAAATTCATGCAAGAAAGGCGCATCCAGATCAAAAGCATTTAAAACATACAAGGTATAATACGACGAGGATGGGATTCGAACCCACGCGGGCAGAGCCCAATGGATTAGCAGTCCATCGCCTTAACCACTCGGCCACCTCGTCTCCCTTAGATTTTACATATCCTTACTCTCGAAGACAATAGCTCATATTTAACAGAATTAAACTAAAAGTAAAAGCTCAGAATACAATTACACTTGATAAACATATAAATTCTTGCAAGAAAGGCGCATCCAGATCAAAAGCATTTAAAACATACAAGGTATAATACGACGAGGATGGGATTCGAACCCACGCGGGCAGAGCCCAATGGATTAGCAGTCCATCGCCTTAACCACTCGGCCACCTCGTCTCCCTTAGATTTTACATATCCTTACTCTCGAAGACAATAGCTCATATTTAACAGAATTAAACTAAAAGTAAAAGCTCAGAATACAATTACACTTGATAAACATATAAATTCTTGCAAGAAAGGCGCATCCGGATCAAAAGCATTTAAAACATACAAGGTATAATACGACGAGGATGGGATTCGAACCCACGCGGGCAGAGCCCAATGGATTAGCAGTCCATCGCCTTAACCACTCGGCCACCTCGTCTCCCTTAACTACTACATATCCTTGCTCTCGAAGACAATAGCTCATAATTTAACAGAATTAAACTAAAGTAAAAGCTCAGAATACAATTACACTTGATAAACATATAAATTCTTGCAAGAAAGGCGCATCCGGATCAAAAGCATTTAAAACATACAAGGTATATTACGACGAGGATGGGATTCGAACCCACGCGGGCAGAGCCCAATGGATTAGCAGTCCATCGCCTTAACCACTCGGCCACCTCGTCTCCCTTAACTACTACATGTCCTTGCTCTCGAAGACAATAGCTCATAATTTACAGAATCAAACTAAAAGTAAAAGCTCAGAATACAATTACACTTGATAAACATATAAATTCTTGCAAGAAAGGCGCATCCAGATCAAAAGCATTTAAAACATACAAACTATAATACGACGAGGATGGGATTCGAACCCACGCGGGCAGAGCCCAATGGATTAGCAGTCCATCGCCTTAACCACTCGGCCACCTCGTCTCCCTTAACTACTACATGTCCTTGCTCTCGAAGACAATAGCTCATAATTTACAGAATTAAACTAAAAGTAAAAGCTCAGAATACAATTACACTTGATAAACATATAAATTCTTGCAAGAAAGGCGCATCCGGATCAAAAGCATTTAAAACATACAAGGTATAATACGACGAGGATGGGATTCGAACCCACGCGGGCAGAGCCCAATGGATTAGCAGTCCATCGCCTTAACCACTCGGCCACCTCGTCTCCCTTAACTACTACATATCCTTGCTCTCGAAGACAATAGCTCATATTTAACAGAATTAAACTAAAAGTAAAAGCTCAGAATACAATTACACTTGATAAACATATAAATTCTTGCAAGAAAGGCGCATCCGGATCAAAAGCATTTAAAACATACAAACTATAATACGACGAGGATGGGATTCGAACCCACGCGGGCAGAGCCCAATGGATTAGCAGTCCATCGCCTTAACCACTCGGCCACCTCGTCTCCCTTAGATTCTACATATCCTTGCTCTCGAAGACAATAGCTCATATTTAACAGAATTAAACTAAAAGTAAAAGCTCAGAATACAATTACACTTGATAAACATATAAATTCTAGCAAGAAAGGCGCATCCGGATCAAAAGCATTTAAAACATACAAGGTATAATACGACGAGGTTGGGATTCGAACCTACGCGGGCAGAGCCTATGGATTAGCAATCCATCGCCTCAACAACTCGGCCACCTCGTCTCCCTTAACTACTACATATCCTTGCTCTCGAAGACAATAGCTCATATTTAACAGAATTAAACTAAAATTAAAAGTTCAAATTACAATTATTCTTGATAAACATATAAATTCTTGCAAGAAAGGCGCATCCGGATCAAAAGCATTTAAAACATACAAGGTTTAATACGACGAGGATGGGATTCGAACCCACGCGGGCAGAGCCCAATGGATTAGCAGTCCATCGCCTTACCCACTCGGCCACCTCGTCTCCCTTAACTACTACATATCCTTCCTCTGGAAGACAATAGCTCATATTTAACAGTATTAAACTAAAAGTAAAAGCTCAGAATACAATTACACTTGATAAACATATAAATTCTTGCAAGAAAGGCGCATCCAGATCAAAAGCATTTAAAACATACAAACTATAATACGACGAGGATGGGATTCGAACCCACGCGGGCAGAGCCCAATGGATTAGCAGTCCATCGCCTTAACCACTCGGCCACCTCGTCTCCCTTAACTACTACATGTCCTTGCTCTCGAAGACAATAGCTCATAATTTACAGAATCAAACTAAAAGTAAAAGCTCAGAATACAATTACACTTGATAAACATATAAATTCTTGCAAGAAAGGCGCATCCAGATCAAAAGCATTTAAAACATACAAACTATAATACGACGAGGATGGGATTCGAACCCACGCGGGCAGAGCCCAATGGATTAGCAGTCCATCGCCTTAACAACTCGGCCACCTCGTCTCAATTATCTACTACATGTCCTTGCTCTCCAAGACAATAGCTCATAATTTACAGAATCAAACTAAAAGTAAAAGCTCAGAATAGAATTACACTTGATAAACATATAAATTCTTGCAAGAAAGGCGCATCCAGATCCAAAGCTTTTAAAACATACAAACTATAATACGACGAGGATGGGATTCGAACCCACGCGGGCAGAGCCCAATGGATTAGCAGTCCATCGCCTTAACCACTCGGCCACCTCGTCTCCCTTATATCCTACATATCCTTGCTCTGGAAGACAATAGCTCATATTTAACAGTATTAAACTAAAAGTAAAAGCTCAGAATACAATTACACTTGATAAACATATAAATTCTTGCAAGAAAGGCGCATCCGGATCAAAAACATTTAAAACATACAAGGTATAATACGACGAGGATGGGATTCGAACCCACGCGGGCAGAGCCCAATCGATTAGCAGTCCATCGCCTTAAACAATCGGCCACCTCGTCTCCCTTAACTTCTACATATCCTTGCTCTCGAAGAAAATAGCTCATATTTAACAGAATTAAACTAAAAGTAAAAGCTCAGAATACAATTACACTTGATAAACATATAAATTCT
>JAGEOH010000401.1:47500-50000 GCA_032207245.1 Pardosa pseudoannulata
TGTTTGTTTGTGTTTGTTTGTTTTTCTCTATGTAGTAAATAAATTCCAAGACTTACACAAATTAAGTTTTACTTATTTTTAAACTGTTTTAATAGGCACACCCTTCAATTCAGGGATAGCACATAGGATTTTATCAAAGTATCAAAATTAATTAATTTTTATTTATTTTTTTTAGTGCCGATATCTTATATCTGCATATGCGGTACCTGTATAACTTTTTAATTTTCTATTTTTTATTAATATCTCGGGGGTACTTGACTGTTAAGCATTCGCCCGTACAACACCGCGTATTTTGTTGACTTTTGTTATTATAGAAGCAGCATATAGATAGCCAATATTACTCCCTTCTACAATACAAAGTGGGTCCTCGTAATTTAAAAGTAGGGACCAAGTAGAAGACCCTCAGACTTGGCCTGCCACCCCTGGAGGCAAGGCCTGATTTCCGACAGGGTAAACGGAGCAAGCACCCGGGCTCCAAGTCAAAAGGGGGCTCCCAAATTAACTGCCATTTCAAGATAAAAAATATGATGCGTATGTCTAAAATTCACTTTAAGTTATCGACAATTTCTTCTTTTAGTTTTTGACTTATTCAGTATCATTAGAGAGCTTGTTCACAAATGTAAGTGCTGGCAAAAAATGTAGAACACGCAGCTACATTCCGTTTTAGGCAGGAAAATTCCTCTGGTCCGGACTTACAAATTTCTAATATACGCTTTACGTTTCAGGACTTTTTTGTGTAACTTTCTTTTCATAATTTTACTTATTTCATAATTTTTCATTTTATTTTAAACTAATCTAACTACATTGGTGAGTCAACTTTAAAGGCTTTGCGGGGCATAGTTTAAGCAACACTACATATAACAATCACCCCATAGCCACCACCTGTGTACAGCTGAGTGAGGGGGGAATGACAGGGTTTGCCCTGGGTACTGTAATGTATCCGGTCCCTGTTTTAGATGACACAATGAAGAATGGGGTGCGTCTTGAATAATGAATTTATTTACACTTCTGCTGTATACATCTGTAAACATCAAAGCCGGAAATGAGGCAACGAGTATGAAGTGTAATGTGTCTTCCACGCCTTTACCACTAGTCCATGTCAAATACATAATATAACAGAACTCTGTTAAGTTTTATGAATCCGTTGGCAACGAGAATGACTGTGTGCCGAACTCTCATAAAATTTCAGATAGGCGGTTGGCAACAAGGAAGTGGAGAGAGCGGTCTGCGATGAGCGGAGGTATATTTTGTTTTGTTTTGTGAAATGTATCTGTAAATCTGTATAATAAATGCCTGTATGAGCTGACTTCAAAGTATGATCTGTTGACTTACTCTCTAAAATTTCACTGATCACAGGATGTGATTGTTACTTGACTATTATATCTGATTGTCTGAAATAAAAAAAACAATTATCGAGCGAAAGTCACTATGTGATTACTCATTAACATAAATAACATGTTTTCTTGATAATAGTTGACCTGGGAAATATGCGATCCGAAAATGTGACAAAAAACTATCAATCTCATCGAAAGTTCCTGAGTAATTATGAAATACTAAAGAAGAAAAAAAAGAAACAAGGTAAAAATTTTAAAAATAAAAAAACACAGTTAAGTTCAAAGGGAAAAATTAAAGAAGAAAATAAAAAATTATAAAAATAAAAAACTAAAAGAATAAGTAAGAAAATTAAAAAATATAAAAAGGTGGGATTTTCGCTAAATAAAACTCTCCGACTGGTCTAGGCGACCTCCGAGTTAACCTACGCTGACTACTCTTTAAGTAAAAGATCCAAATGTGAGATTATAGCAAAAAAAAACTCTCCGATCGAGAGACTGATCAAGGCGACCTCAGAATTAGCTGATTGCTAGCTAACTAACTTCTTCTCTAAAAAAAAAATCTTCTCTCGTCTCTTTCTAGGGGAGAGGCCTCTAAGAGAGGGGCCTCACCCACAATTTCATTATTGGACCATCTAGCGATGACCTCACCTTCAACCAACTGGATTGGTCTGGGTTAAACAATCACCGGCTGCAAACCCAGGGGTTCCTGGAATTAGTAGCGGCTAGATCCAAGTCGCGGCAATTCCTTTGTAGTTCCGATGGTGATGTTCCTGGCTGTCAGTCAAGGTGCAGAGTTGTCTGGTATATTGTTCCTCTACTATAGGGCACAACAGTCTAAACATCGCGGTGCTGGGGAGAACAATCCCTTTGTATCCACACAAGCGAAGTCCACCTTTCAAAGCAAATTTCTTTGATGTCGACACACCACTAAATCACGTAATTACAGTACCCATTTCTGTAAGTCGGGCCAGCCTCAAGGTATTGTTTGAGAACTTGGAGGACATGACGACCATGAACCTACTTTCAGGGCCGTAATTAGGACGTGGCAAAGGTGGCATTTTCCACGAGCACATGAGTCTTAAGGGCGCTGCCCCATGATGAAAATGGGGTCCAAAAGAGGACGATTCGCCCCAAGTAGAAATAAGGAAAAGTTAAACAAAACTTTT
>JAGEOH010000402.1:0-50000 GCA_032207245.1 Pardosa pseudoannulata
AAACTAGAAAATTAAAAAGGAATACCAGTTTTTAGCAAACCATGTAAATAATATTCGCAATAAAGTGGTAATAATTCAAACCGTTAAATTCGGTTGACTGGATTTAAATATTGGCCGAATGTTTTAATTAATATTTATAGGAATTATTTTTCAAACAAAAATGCTAAAAAAAAAAAAGGGTTACTTAGCGAAGCATGCAAATACAACAGTAGTAAAATGTAGCAGAAAAAGTAATTTTAAAATATCCGTTAGAACATTCGCAAACAAAAAGAAATGAAATTCTTCAGCTTTTTCAAACAAAAATGCTGGAAAATAAAAAGAGGTCAGTTAATAGTTAACATGTAAATAACATACACAATAAAATTTTAATATAAGTAATTCAAATCCTTACTTTCGGTTGATTTTATTAATGTACATATCCCAACAAAGAACAATCGCTTTCAGTCTCAAAATTTTCCAAGTCCAAAACGACAACAGAGAAAGATTTTCTGGTAACCGTTTAGAATCGCCAACGAATTAGGGCCTTCAATGTTAAGATCACAGTCTACATAGCAGCAGACCATCGCCAAGGTCCCAGACCACTGCCAAGAGCCAATTAGTTCAGATGGATCTGACACCGTGGGCGCGCAGATCTAGGCCGAAGTCGCTTGTCTTTTCGGTTTAGTCTATGAGTGTGTGTTATGTCTAGTGGACTGGGCGCGTGGATGGGGGTAGATACAGCCATAGACTATGCCTGGAAGACGGACTACTTTGACCTAGAATTGCGCGCCCCCGGTGTCAGACCATCTGAAATAATTGGCGCTTTAGCAGTGGTCTTTGACCTTGGCGATGGTCTGCTGCTATGTAGTCTGTGATCTTAACATTGAAGGCCCTAATCCGTTGGCGACTCTAAACCGTTACCAGAAATCTTTCAGGGTTGTCGTTTTGGACTTGGAAAATTTTGAGACTGAAAGCGATTGTTCTTTGTTGGGATATGTACATTAATAAAATCAACCGAAAGTAAGGATTTGAATTACTTATATTAACACTTTATTGCGAAAATTATTTACATGTTAACTATTAACTGATTTTTTTATTATTATCCAGCATTTTTATTTGAAAAAGCAGAATTTCATTTCTTTTTGTTCGCAAATGTTCTAAAGGATATTTTAAAATTCCTTTTTCTGATACATTTTACTACTGTATTTATATATGCTTTGCCAATAATTAACCTTTTTTATAGCATTTTTGTTTGAAAAAATTTTTTATAAATATTAACTAAGCCATCAACCGAATTTATCTGTTTGAATTATCTTATTCCCATTTTATTCCGAATATTATTTACATGGTTTTCTAATAACTGGTATTCTTTTTTTACTTTCTAGTTTTTTTATTTGAACAATCCAAAGAATTTCATTACTTTTGTTTGCAAATGTTCTAATGGATATTTTAAAATTTCTTAATGATACATTATATAAATACACTTAATATGATACATAAATATTTGTAAGAATTTTATTAATTTCTGTTTAGCAGGTATATATCTATCAAATGTACATTTTAATTTGAATTACATTTTGTTATTCTTACCGCTATTTTATTTAAATTTAAATAATTTTTCTTTTAGCTGTTTTATGAAGTAGTCTATTAGGGTTGTCATTCAGGGGGAAAGGAAATTATAAACTTTTTAATGCTCTTTCTATTTGTTTCTTTTAATATTTTCAGATGTTGGAATCTGTGTTTTAAGATTAAATTACCGGTATAGGACTCTCTAAGAAGAAATGTGTGACCTTTAAATCTTGAGAGGTAAGAAGTTTAAAATTCACATTTAATAAATTATTATATCAAGCTAAAACTTTAAAGATTCTATAGCATTTTTATAAAAAAATTTATACTTAAAATTGTTTCTGTGTAATATGTGTATAAAAATATTTTTAATAAAAGTAGATTTTTTTAAATGTGAATGAGTTATGTACAAAGTGCTATTGGCAATTCCATTCTCTGCAAGTATTTTAAATCAAGTGTGTTTCACCTATATCAGCCCAGCTATTTTCAAATATAAATTTTTAAAATATATTTTTTCTGTTAGATTAATTTTGCCCTTTATATACATTCAAAACAGACCCTTTCACATAAAACAGATAAATCCGTTAACCAGTAAAATAATTTATTTGTGATTAAAATAGTTATGTTATTTATTTTATGGTCCTTAGCTTCAGAGACATTGACTGTTAGCTTATTTTTGACTCTGTGCAAGTTAACATTCAGAATCAGTATTTCATCATCCTATTTATGTATGTGACTAATATTAAAGTTCACAGCAGTAATACATTGTTTCTTAAAATTGATGCATTGTTTTGTATTCTCTACACAAATTTTGAAAAATAACAAATAATGCATCAATTCTAAAATTGGGGTTTCATCGTGAGAACTTGTCCACCAATGGAAAATAATTTTTATTCTACAATATTTTTTAATGACAAACTAAAATATTTTTAGATCAGTTTTATTTCAGTAATTAGTAAAAGTCTTTATGACTAGGATCTAGCGTATCATAGTCCATAAAGATCAAAAACACACCCAATCACTTATTATACTACTCATTATTATTTTCATTTTATTCCATTTTATATTTCAGTTGTTTATCTTGTATATGTAGTAGCATACTCAAGTATAAATTGTGAAACTTTAAAAAAAAGTTTTTCTGTAGTTAAATTCTTTTCTTGTACAATGCAATATCACCAAAAATCTCATTATAATACCTAGATGCCAAAAGAACAGATTCGAAGTGAAATTGGAAGCTATAGATACTAAATGCTGGAAAGCGTACATAGTTGAGGTAGCTAAGGCCTGCAAAGAGCTGTTGTGCTCATAAAGAACAATGAAATGGAAAATCATGAATGTAAATATAAAATTTCTCAGCTCTATAATAACTTAGTAAATATTTTGTATTTAACATCAGTAGATAATTAAGTTTTTATGATTAATAATATATAATAACTGAGTTAAAGTATTGTATGAATTAAATAAATTTATTTGTGGGAATATAATTTAATGGAATAACAAATGCAAGAAAAGAAAATTTTATGAAACCAGTTATTCAGCAGGACAACAGTCATCTATAATTTCAAACTAAATGTGTAGTCATACTTGAATGAAATTTCTTAAACTTGAAAGGGATTTAATGAAGTGTATATGTATATATATGTATGTTTTAATACATAACTTGATATGTTGTATATGTCTAGATTAATTAGCAATATAAAGAGAAAAATCTGTGGACTTTTAATGTACTTTTAACCAATGTACTTTTAATTTTTCAAGTTTTTAATGAAATTAGTTTAAATTTAGCTTATGTTGAGGAGCATAAATTAAATATTCTTCAATATTTACAAGGCAAATTTAAACAAATTCAATATTAAAAACTTACAGCATAATTTAAAAGATATTTTTCAAGTAAAATGAAATTACATACAGCATTACTGATCTTTTTTATAGTATATTTATGTATGCAAGCAAACCTATGAATTAAGATGTATATGTATGTATTTTGCATGTGTGTATGTGTATGTAATGAAATCACTTTTTTTATGAAATTGATTGTCCACTGTACTACAGATTAAGACTTTTGAACCCTCCATGCAAATAAATTCTGGCTCTATCACTGGTATCGGTAAAATAAGTAACCATTTTAAAGAATTTATTTGTCAGCTAAGAATAGCCTACCTGTTTTACTCTAGTTCATGGGTGTGTCTTAGACTTTTAAACTAATTAGCATTTAAAGTTGCTCTTACTATGATTTAATAGAAGCATTGAGGATTAATGATTCATTTATCAAGAAATCATTAATCCTCTTATGTTTATTGAAAAAGTAGATAGCAATTACATTTATAAATGTAATTAAAGCTCTGTTAGTAATACTTCTAATACTTCATCTTTAAAAAAATTATTAAACTTGAATTTATATACATAAAAAGGGGGTAAATATTAAAGCATAAAGTTTTTGTGCAATTTCTCTAATCAAGAATTGGAGATGAAATAATTTTAATGAAATTTTTGCGTTAATACTGCAATTTTATATTTATTAAAATTTATGTCTGTAATTTCTTTCTTTTAGATTCAGTGGAAAGAATGAAGAGAACTTATGAAATTTTGTGGATATAATAATCAATTTTGTACTTTTTTAAATATTATTATTATTATTGCAATAAAAAAATGTATTCAATTTTTGTTTTCTTAATAAAAAAAAACAGATCATTTTTTATTTAAATTTTTATATTATCTGATAGCAAATAAAAATAGCAAAATTATACTATATAGTTATTTTGAGAAACATTCTGCAACAGGCTAAGGGCCACACAAGGCTGCAATGCCAATAAAGAAGATCGTGCTTTGTTGGACCCCATTGTGTGAGAGTTAAGGAGAAAGAAGATTTATAGACAGAAGTAAAAATGATTTCGAGCTGATGTGGGAGTTGATAATGGTTCAGTTACATTCAAATGTCTGGTAACAGCAGCATTATATGTTCTTCTCATTTAAATATATCGCTCCGCCCTCGCAACAAGAAAGGATAGATAAGTCAAAGCGAAACAGAAGTAAGAGACATCGCTTTCCAGAACTCGGAGAAGGCGTTAAAAATTATCTATGGCCTAATTTTAAAAATTTTAAGCTTTTTTCTTACATTTTTTAAATATTTTTATAATTTTTGGAGATTTTTTCGGTTTTTAATGAAGAAAACGCACAAAATTTAAGGATCTTTGGTAAGAATGGCTAAAGGCCTGATACAAGCATCATGCGAGTCCTTCAGGGCCTTCAAGGATGGTAGCTCAATTACATTGCTTCGGCCTGGCCCTCTAATCCAGAGATTTCTTCCATTAAGCAGAGAAATTGACAACGAGCAGAGCATAAAAACAACTAAAAGAAAAAAGGTGGGGATAGGATGGTGAGGTTCCTGAGTTATAACACAGTAACTAAAGAGTAGAAAGTTTAGGGATATAAAACACAATATATTTTTTAGACAGACACATCAGAACAGTATTGAAAAATAAATAATTTGACGTACAATAAAAAATATTTAAAAATTAATTAAAATAAGAAAATAAAAGTTTAAAATATCGGAAAAGAACAAACAAATCTTCGAAAATTATGAAGGTAACTGAATAATAAGCGTAAATTACAAATTAAACAATGATTAGAAAATATATCATCGCGGGGGATAGGACTATAAACTTGGCCATTGCCAATAAGTTCAGGGATGGTGCCTTGCCGATCATGTCATGCCTTCATATAAACGATATAAATAACATAACTATTGCTTTTGAATAACGTCTACTATTTTGTGCTACTTCTTTTAAAACAACGCTCCGCCCCCAACGAAGTGAGGTTAGCCAAGTAAAGCGAAAACAGAAATTTGAGATCTTAATGCAGAGCATCATAGAAATACTAAAAGATGATGCCATTTTAAGATTTTAAAGCTTTTTTCTTACATGTTAACAGTTTTTATGATTTTTTCATTTTTTAGAGAACAAAACAGATTTTTGGCAAGAATGGCCAACTTCCTTCTTCTATTGCGAGCATCAATAGGGTCATAATTGACAAGATTATTAATTAAGTCATTGTTTAGATTTTAGATTATGAAATTTAGTAGAGAGATTATAAATAAAATTTGGAATAGGAAGAATCAAGGCCGTAGGCAGGGGGAGGGATTTGGAAAACTGGTCCCCCCCAAAAAAAAATTTTTTTTGAAAGACCCTTTTGTAGATACATAATGTCCCACGTTTGTGTGTGTGTGTGTGCTATCTGCCTAGCTGTTCATGAAAATAAACAGTTATTTTCTTAAAAAAATCCACTCAGATCATAAAAGTCTTCCTTGGCCGCTGGCTGGAAATACACTACTGTATTTCCAGCACTGTATTCTGGAAATACAGTGCTTTTAATTTCATTAATTGAAGTATCATTCACAAATAAAGATGTCTTTCTCCCTTGGTCCACCTCCGAAAATAATTTCTGGCTACGGCCCTGGGAAGAATCTTTAATTCTTCCTGAATGGCTCTATTTCTAAAGTACCAGAGAGGATTAGCGATTTCTCTGATAATTAAATTTTGAATAACAGTTAGAATTTTAATATTAGAATCTGCTGCTTAGGACCACACTGGTGCTTTATAGGTAATAATAGGACGGTAATAATTAACAAGATTTTTAATTAAATCATTATTTAAATTTCTATGGAATTTAGTGGGCTGGAGGATTTCAGCTTATGAATGAAATTTGGAATAGGAAGAATTTTCATTTCTTCATGAATAGCATTATTTCGAAAATGCTAAGAAGCATTAATAATTTCTCTAAGAATTAAATTTTGAATAACAGTTAGAATTTTCGTATAAGAATCTTCTGCATAGGACCACAATGGTGCTGCATAGGTAAGAATAGAAAGCAAAAAGGAAGTGTAAACGAGCAGCTTAATATTAGTATTCATTTTGCTATGGCCAGAGATTAAGGGACATAGCTCGCTTGACATTGTGATATTTATTTTGGACCGGAAGAAAATTTTGCTTTCGATTTAAATTTTTGTCTAAAGTAACACCTAAATACTTGACGGTATCTGATCAGGAAATACTAGAGTTATTGATGTGTATGTTGCAGTTAATTTAAGACTTTCTCTGCTTGGCTGTAAACATAGCGGCTTGACATTTAGAAGTGTTAATCCTAATTTTTTTTATCTGTTTAGCCCCTCAATAATATTGACTAAATGTTTATTAACGGCAATCACAGCAAATTTTAGATTTTTGTTTGAAGAGAAAATAACAGTATTGTTTGCGCAAATTGCAAGTTGGTTGAAGGATGAACAGGATTGTCATTGATATAAATATTAAATAAAGTAGGGCAGAGATGGGATCCCTGTGAAACATCCCAAAGGATAGGGGATTTTCAAGAGAGAGACAGAGATTTTAACTTAAAATGTACGACCGGTGTGATAAGAAAAGAGAATTTCGACGAGATAATTAGTAAAGTTATAAGAAATTAATTTTTGAATGAGGCATATATAAAGATTTTGTCAAACGCACGTGCAACATCAAGTAAAATGGCCGCAGTAGTGAGCTTATGTTTGCGAGAGATTTTTAGGGAAGCCAAATTGGTAAGGAATGATAATGATATTTTCTTCTATATGATTATTAACTTCCCGAAGAAAAATATTTTATGTAATTTTGCTGGGAGTATTAAAAAGATTTATTGGGCGATAATTATCTGGAGAAGAGTGATCCTTTTTAGGTTTTGGAATAGGATAATAACAGAATTTTTCAAATCAGAAGGATAGTGACAAAAAAAAAATAAATGATCGATTATCATGAAAATATGGTAGACCTACTGGATGGGGAGATGCTCCAGAGCAGTATTAGTGGTTTATTTTCTCCAGGATATTAACGTTTTGGAAGATTTTTGATAATTTTAAGAATGGCAGAATTAATATTAACGTTGAAGGCATTGAAGGTAATAGTGCAACTGGATTGCATGGGCGGAGCCCTCTAATCCAGAGATTTCTAACAGTTAGCACAGATATGACAACGAACAGAGCATATAAGTACAACTAAAAGATGAAAAAATGGGATAACTAGGGAGATTCGTGAATCTACAACACAAAAGCTACATAGTAGAAAGTTAAGAGATAGAAAACACAAATAAACTTTTTTGGCCAGGGACATCTATACAGTAACATAGACTAATAATTTCACATGTTAAATTATTTGAAATTTTAATGATATCGAAGAAAATGGTATCTTAAAAATCAGAAATTTATTTAACACTGAAAAATAAAAACTGAAATGAAAAAAAGGTGAAAGTTAATATTGCATAATATTTAATATTAACGTTACAAGGCATACAAGGCAATGGTAAAACTGGATTACCTGGGCTGAGCTTTATAATCGAGATAATTCTTACAGTAAGCAGAGAAATGGACAATGAGCAGAGCATAAAAACAACTAAAAGATGAAAGAGAGGCATAGTGGTGGATTCGTAAATCCATAACACAATAATTAAAGAGTAAAAAGCTCAAATCCACTGTGAATTGAACTCGAAGGTGGTCACAGTCGAAGTAATCCAGCTTTTCAATGTATAATAGAATGTGAGTATATTTTTGAGTAGAGACAAATCAGTAGTAGAAGGCCGAGTATGAGCCCCAAAATGAGTGGGGTCCGAAGGGTGATGCAGAATGACATCAGTGCAAGAATCTAGAAAATTTAATAAATCTTTCGCCAAATTTGTTAGCTTTAAGACAATTCCAGACATCGTGGTGTGCATTAAAATCGCCAACAATGATACAATTTGGGTGATAATATAGAATTTTAAGATCTTATAGAATTTTAAGTTGGGGAAATCTCTCCCGTGACGCATGTGTGCAAACTGAGATAAGAAATTTAGTGGAAGGGGTGCTCAAAACAATAATAGTACGAGAATCCGAATCAGAAGTGTGTATATCATTCATCACGTAATGATTTATGGAATTGCTGCATAAATGGCGATACCCCCTTGGATTCGTGAAGGCGTGCACTACTTATGGAATTACAATTTTTTTTCGAAGCAGGGTAAAATTGCAGACATTAATAGACTAATTTCCAGATTGAGTTTTGATTCTTGTGTGAGGACAATATCAATCTTCGATTCTTGAAGAAAGTTTTTCAATTCAAGAATTTTAGAATGAAGTCCATCTGCTTTCAAAAAAGAATATTTAAGTTATTCAGTGTTATCGGTTGTCTATCCATCAAGGTTGGGTACATCGAAACAGTTAGAAATTACCTCAAATATCATATACATTTTGGTGAATGTATCAGATGAGTATTTCATAACATTTCAGTTATCGCGAAAAATCCTAAAAAAGTCTGAAATGATGAACTTTTGCATAATTTCTTAAATGGTCTTAATTAACTCCAGAAAAGAGAATGGGCCACTGGCGTTTTCAGTTTTTGATTTTTCCTGAGTTGGATTAATGATATGGAAATGATTTCTTGTGACAGAATCATTAGCCTTATAGGCTCAAATTTTACATAAAGATAGCTGATTGTTTTAATGTGATTTTTTCCAGAGTCAAAAAAGTCCCAACTGTGACGAGAAAAAGACGTAGAGGTTGCTTTGTTGTCCAGTTAGTACCACCTTTATCAATTGCACCGATAGGCCACCTTTATCGGTATACTTTAATACATGTCCAATGTATCGGCAATTTCTTCTTGTTTATGCAAACAGAGGAGGGTAACAAATAATACATTTAATTGGTTTCTACGATTTTAAATCAGTAGCACAAAACAAATAACGAACGATAGAAAAATTTACTTTCTTTTCATATTACTTAAGTTAAATTATGTTAATTACAGTACCAACACTTAATAGTATACATATATAATTTAGATTTATATTATTAACACCGTCTTTCTTGCTGCCATGAAATTGACAGAATGAAAATTCGTCCTAAAAATATCGCGCAATTATATTTCCGGGCTGGAGTATTCAAAAGTAACTCGCCTAAAATATTAGAACAATCTATTTCTAATGCCCGGAGTCTAGTTTATTTTTTCAATCATACTACTGCTAGATGGCAGTACCAGACAATTTGTTAGATCAAATTACTTTGAACTTGTACTTTATTTTATTAGTATTCATCTAACCAGATTCAAATGAACGAAAAATTAGATAATTTTAGATATCACTTATATTGGTTCTAATAGTAATTAGGTAATATAAATCTGATCAGACATTTCTCTATATTTGGCTTTTATTAGACTGACTCTTTAGAGTTTCAAGGAATCCAAATGAAATAAAGTGTTTAAATATTTGAAAAAACTTATTATAAAATACTTTTCTGCATTTAATTTTCAAAGTCTCAGAAAAGGAAACCTGATTAGATATTATATAACTTCCTAATATGCTTAATGAAACGTACACTATTTGTGTACTTCATTTAAACTTGTTTAAACTAGTTTATATTTTTGTATTTCAGTGTGGTACACAATCCCCTATTTTTTTTAAAAAGTTCACATTTACACAATTATTAAAATAATATGTTTAATATCATAAATATTTTATACAATATTACTTCAACAGTTAGTATGATTCTGTTCAACAAGGAGAAATATTTATTAATTCAACAAAATTTGCACAGCTCATGTATTGCTATGTAGCGACGACCGGTACGATTTAATACTTTACAAGACACTCATTCGCATACAATTCCTTAGCACCCACGCTACTAACAAATTTATTCGAATTATTTATAAAAAAAACGCAATAGCCAGACATTTGAATGTAACAGAACCATTATCCCCTCCTACATCGGTTCGAAATCATTTTTACTTCTGTCTATAAATCTTCTTTCCCATAACTCTCACACAGTGGGGTCCAACAAAGCAAAATCTTTTTTATTGGTATTCCAGCCTTGTGTGGCCCTTAGACTGCCGTAGAATGTATCTCCAGCAGCTCCGTTCATAACCTTATTTTTTCTTTTGGAGAGCTTTGAAGATGACAGGTCCATCTACACATATCATTTCGTGTTATCTCTAGACTCCATAGCGTATTCCGTAATACGTGGCACCATCGGTTACCAAACAATCTACAAAAGGCATTTAAAACCAATAAGAACGCTCTTTATGTTTACTTAATTTGTGAATATGTACAACCAACCGAGTTATGCTACGACTCAGTCTTTCTGCATATGCAATATTCAAACAATAAAAGATGATACCGGAATCGCACTGGACATCGCACTGGAGCTCTTTGACTTCTGGGCCAAGCCCTCTAATCCAGATTACTGTGTAATGCAGAATGAGACATATGAAATGCAACGATATTGAGAAAAAATAAATAATAAAATAAGAGAATAATAAAAATAAGAAAAACTAAGGTTCACGAGTTCGGTGAGGGAAAGAAAAACATAAGTTATTATAAGAACACATTAGGTTGCAAAATACACATTTAGGTAAACAAAATTTTTTTTTTTTATTTTTTAAATAACTAATTTTATCTGACAAATCTTTAAAACAATGACATAAAATATCTTTTTTTTTTTTTTTTTTTAAAAAATAAATGAATAGGAGCAGAACAAATAAAGCTATGAACACGAATCCAGCTATTTGATACCTGATCAAAGGCATCAAAGGCATCAAAGGTGGTGATGCAACTGGACCCTATGGGCCTCCCGTAAATCCAGAGGCTTCTATCAGTGAAGTTTTGATAAACTACTATAAATAGTAACTTTATAAATTTTTTAGAATGTTTAGATTATGTATGTTTCTTAGTAATGAGTAAAACTAATTCATTTGTCAGCTTGTTATTAACTTCTAAAAATTTATCTAAAAAGTTTAAAGTTATAAGTTATTAGAAAGAAATGAATATTTTTAAATTAATGAGATACTCTTAAGAACAAAATAACCGACTCACAAATTAAGTTACGTCAATATATTTAATTCATAGTTTTATTATTATTATCAGTAAATTCAAAAGATAGATCAAAGTATGTATCTGCACCAAAGATTTTCATTTATTATTATTATTATTATTATTATTATTATTAAGGATATGTATTTCGTTGTAATTTTATTTCAATAAGAAGGATGAGTTTCCTTACACTCAATTGTAAAAAGTGACAATGTTAAAAAAATAGGGGTAGGGGGAGAAGCATTTTTTGTTAATTTATTTACAACAAAAGAAATTTTAAAAGCGTACACATTCCATAAGCCTTAAAAAAATTTAATTTTTAATCATGGAAAATACTACTAGAAATTTTAAAGGTATTAAAATACTACTAGCTTATCAATTCAGCAATTTAACCTTTAACTATCTATGAAAACAGATGTTGAAATTAACAAAAGTGGTTTATAATTAAAATATTTCGAAAACAAAATTTTTGTTAAATAATTTTGATGATTCCAGTTTGAGAAATTTAAAAGTTTTCAAATATATTTAAACTTTAATGGAATTCCTCGACCCCCCCCCCCTCCCTTAGTTTTACCGAGACAAAGCAGAGCACTTTGAAACCCTTGCAACGTTAATCTCTATCTGACTTCATATGTAAATCTGAAGTGAATCATTAATTACAATTCTTACACTTTACAAAGCTTTTTTCTTAAAAAAAAAAAAAAAAAAAAAAAAAAAAAAAATTCAAGTCCATTTAAAAGGTCTGGTACCATTTAGCTACAACAAAAGTCGTCAAAATTAGCTTTATTTTCCTTATTCTACAACTCAAAAACTGAACTTATTTAGAAGAAAATTTAAAATTGACGGCTGTCGTGATATTTCTGTGAGAAAACAAATTAATTATATCTAACTGTACCAAGTAAATTTTTTAAATATTCTTAAAAAGGTGTTTTTTTTATTTGAATGGATACAAATAATCATTTCATGGTGAAAAATTGAAAAGACGCAAAATATATTTTTAAATTAAATTAATAAACTGTATTAAAAAAAATTGGACGATGTTGCGCTCAAATAGATAACTGTAAATAATATTAGTTTGAAAACATAATATTTTATTTAAAAAATTTTCTTTTCAAGAAAAGTTTTAAGGAAAACAAGCGACTTTTAAATGGTTGTTTTCAAAGCATTCAACTTTCAACTGGGTTCCTGAGATGAGCATAAATGCTTTAGGCATTAATATCCATCAGAAATAAGTTTTAGATTAAAATAAAATATTTTCATAAAAGTTAGTCCTCCAACAATATTTTATAGAAACTTTCCTTGGACGCTGAATATTAACAATTAATTGTAAGTTTTCATAAGTTTTCACTCTATGTGGTGAAAATATCGGGTATCGATTTTTATTTACGTTAAATGCAATTTAGATAAAAAAAAAAGTATTAAATTATATATGGTTATGGTGAATTATTTGGTAGTTTAGACAGGTTAAACACTTTGTAGATCAATAAAACTCTTTGGGTTTTAAAAGCTTTCATATTAATGAAAAACGCATTATAAGACAATGTACAAAATTTCAGGAAGTCTGAGAAAAAAGGCATGAACCTTAATAATTTTAAAGCCGATAATGCGTAAAATAAAACCAAAAACACGAGGCTGTATAATATAATTAAATTTAGTTTTAAAATAAAGATGTAGGGTAAAAGGCAGATTAAAGATCCAAAATATTAAAGCTATATTAGGAAAAGAAATTATTTTTAAAAAAAATTCTTTTCCTTTGATTTTGTGTGAAAATGCTAGAAGTCAAAATGGTATTACAAACTTTTCCTAGAAAAATCCTACCAGCAAGAATCGAACAGCTCAAAGCGGAAGAGTAACAAAAGGCGACGAGGGATGGACAATGACGGAAAGGGGAGGCACAACTGTCATCATCCCCGTCAAACCAGGGGGGAGAGGAAAAGTGACCTTCTTATTTCGGCCGCTTCAGAAGGGAACATGTTCTAACACACTGGGCATTTTAGAAGGGAAAATTTCGTTAAGATGCCGCCGCTTATAAGGTTAAATAAGTTTACGCCACCTATAGGCAGATTTTTGTACTAAAAATGTTTATGTAATAAATGTTAGGCGCATCATTTGAGTTATCTTTAATTCCAATTGTCTCGTATAAAATTTATTTCCTGATAACCCTATATTTCATTTTACTTTGTAAATGAAAGAAATAACATATTTTAAATAAATCAGGGAGATTTCAAAGAGAGGTGTCTTTGACATGAAAAGAAATTATAAAATTTATAGTTACTTCTAGTGCTAATTTTCTCATTAGGTTTTCATACCAACCTAATTTATTTCGTCGACGAAGCCATTCTCTTGCCCAAATTTTACGTTTTCGTCTTTCGTCATCTTTCGTCTCTTCTTCGATAATTGTTAATGCTAAAAGCACTGCCGCACATGCCTGTTTTTTTCTGCAAGAGACTCATTGCAAAAATGAAAATAAAATTCCGAAATCTGAGAGAAAAATATTGTACCAACTATTCACGTGGTTACTAGTGGTTAGTGCTACCAGGTTCCAAAAAAAATTTTTAAGCCAGGTGATATTTGTACAGTCGCCAATAAGGGATTCTACGTCAAAATTTGGTACGATCATTTCGACGGCATAGTAAATCTAATCGGTAGAAACTGCAGGGTGAAACAGTTGTCTGTGCATTTTTAAACTGTCGTGTGATAAGCCTTTTAGCCCTCGTGTTGCAAAAAGTAGACCGTAGTACTCCAAACCAAACCTAGCATTGCAACTGTCTTTCAATAAATATAAATAACAACCATAATTCAATATTATTAATATCAGTTCCTCAGATTTACAATACATTAAAAAAGGCTATTGCGTGTACTTTTTAAAAAATTTATTATTGAAGGAAAACCAAGTTGCACTGCGAATTTGTCAAATTGACATTCGTGACATTTAATGAGTGTGCAATAAACTGCACATTTCTTTTGGAATAATCTAGCACTGCAACTATCTTTTAATTAAAATAAATTAGAACCAAAATTCAATATTTATAATATCAGTTCTTCAGATTTACAATACATAATTTGTGCTGTTTTACATAAAAAATAAAAAATATTAAAAATGTAAGAAAAAAGTTTTAAAATGCTTAAAATTGGCCACACATCAATTTTCTTACGCTAAATTATTTTTATTCTACATATTTTCCTCCGTACTGTTCTAACTTTCTGCGATCCTGCTGAAGGCGGAGCCTATTATTTAAATCTGCACATCGCCAACTGAGTCATACAAATACTTAATTCTGCTTTTTACAGTCGGAGAGGTGTGGCGTGATCGGATAATGCCGTCCCAACCGTTACTTCATCGATCTCGTCGGGTGTATGGTTCTGTGTATGGTTCCCCGGCGAAGATAAAAATTCTAATTCTTAATCAAAATTAATAAAAACTGTTTTTTGCGTTTATTTATCATTATTTAAACCCTTTTTGGATTTTTAGTGTAATTAATTTATTTTTAAAACATATATTTTTATTTTTTCAAAAATTTTTTAACTTTATCGTTTCTGATTATTATTATTCAATAAACAAAAATCTATAACACCTAAACTAAGTTAATAAAAATTATTGTTATATTTAAAAATTATTATTTAGGCCCTTTTTGGATTTTTAATACAGATTATTTATTTTTAAAACTTATATTTTTATTTTTTCCAAAAATTTTCAAATTTTTTCGACCTTGTTCAATATTATTTTAATTTTTCGGCTTTTTTCGTACAGATGTCACTGGCCACAAAAATATTTTATGTTTTTCTATCCCTAAAACTCTCTACACTCTAGTTTTGTGTTATGAACTCACGAATCCACCCTTCTATCTTTTTGCTCTTTTATGTGTTTATTTTTCGCTCGTTGTCATTTTTGTGCTTACTGACAGAAGCCTCTGGATTGAAAGGGCTCGGCCCATATGGTCCAGTTGTATCACACCCTTTGATACCTTTGATATAAAACTTTACAAGCTTAAAGTTATAAAATCTTAAGATAATTCATTCAGAATTTTAGACAGCAGCACTACTGTTAAGAGACTTGCTAACACTAAAACTATTACTGGGAAGTCAATTAAATTAATCAACTCCTTTGCGGCCATTGCGCCTGTCGGTAACGATGAGCCTAATAACGACGTTAGGCCTACTCCGGAAACCAGTGTCCGGCCAGTAGCAGTCATCCCAATGAAATTTCTCCTGCTCCACGCAAGCGTTACCAGCTCTTCTTCGAGATCTCGAAGAATTGTAAGCAAAATATCCAACACCTTCACTCACTAAATAAGGACTTAACCACAGAATTCCATCGGAATTTAATTAAACTTAACTACCGACTCGGCAGATGCTTTTCGCGCGCAGTTCATACCTTGTGGAGAGTAAAATTCCTACTAGATTTATGGATTTAAAATCAGCTAAGCCTCTTAAGTTCGTTATCGGAGGTCTCCCCCTCTTTACTGAGGTGTCTGAGATCGAGGATGCGTTAAAGAGCACCAAATTGAACCAACCAAATATAGTTTGTCATAGGCCAAAACCTAAAATTCCAGAGCAATCTAGTGATAACGTTAATTCTAACAACTGTTCAGTCGCCTCTGAAGCTCCGGCTAAGAGCGCTAAACATCCCAAAACTAAAAAAATCTTCTAAATCTAACCCTCTGAGTGGGGCACAATTGAAAAGAGTATGTCACGAATAAATGGGCTAGTCTGTTTCTAAGTTATACACCAAAAGCGACGGCTCGTGAGTTATCATCCCCCCCCCCCCCCTTTTCGGCTTGGATGGAATGTGGGAAACACCCCTTTTTTACTGTCCGTTGACACGTTATCTTACTTCCTGTTGTAAAGAATAGTTCAATGAGGGGACAACAAGGAGGAATTCTCTGGGGAGGGGTTTTCCCTACAGACTCTGCCTCCAAGGGTTGTTGGTTTGACCGGGGCCACATGGGGATACAATATAGTCTTTCTTGCTTTTTCTCGGTTTGACTAAACGTCGTTTCTTTGAAGCTCTGAGCTATTTTTGATGCCGATTAGCTCTAAAAAAAAAGAGAAAAATTTTCGTGTCTTTGTGACTGTATTTTTAAGTCAAATGTAATCAAATTCTTATAGAAAACTCTGGATGTAAGCTCTAGCAATGCAGTTAAATAATTTTTAAGAATTAGTCAAGAACCATCTGTCTAATTTTTTTTACGACTTTCATCAATTAATTTTTTTTTGGGTACTGAAATGAAATTTTCTCTAAAAGCCATAATACTTTTGTTTACTACTTCCAAACATCCAGAAAATGTTTTCTAAAATAAAAATATATATATAAAAAAATTCTTTCACAGAATTATTTGAAATATATCGGTTTTTAGAAGATTAAAAATAAATAGGTGATGACATTATGAAACTATGAACTATGAAACAATTAATAATAATCTCTATTTTATATACTTTATTCCTTTTTTTAATGAGGTATGAGAACAGAGCAAGCAATATGATTCTACTTTAAGTTTCCCCTTTTCCCTCATTAGTAATTTTAATAAATATGCATGTTTTGTTTTAAAATAAATATTTTATCGTCTATATGGCACATATACATAGTTCATAAACTGGGTATATAATTTCTAAAATAAAGTCACATTTGTCATATGTATGGACAAAATCTATCATGAGAAAAATTAAATATTTAATAATACATAATATTTTAAAACACATCTTGGATGTGTTCGAATGCGTTTTACTCTGCTATATTAAAACATAAAATTACATCTTATGTTATTGAAATGTAAAAAAAATTTATCTACAGGGTATTCCTTTATTAAAATGATGAAATACAATTATTAAAAAATGGTTTATATGCCATTAAGTAAAACCTCTTCGTTATGAATGCCTAATTATAGGTTAAGCTACAACAAAAAATAAAATGTAATATGTTGGCTTTAGTATGAAAACACTAGTTAAAATTACTTTGAATTACATAGGAACTACATTGTATTAATGTATGTCAACATTTGTGCATAATTCTAAACTATCATATATTTATAGAGTTTGAGTAAAAATATAATATTGTACCACTCCGAGCGATCATCGAATGGGTAGGGAGCTGCCATTCGGTACTGGATGTTCACGGCTTTAAATCCCATTGATGGAATAATCCCATTGATGATTTATTTGCATTTCTTTTACAGCTATAGCTCTAAAGAGCAAGATGACTGCACTGAGTTTTAGGGGAAAATTTTGATAAGTTTTTGAATACTCTTTTTTAATTATGGCTTTTTAGTTAAGAGGTTTGAGAAAAAAGTAATTAATGTATTAAGAACTGTAACAAATGAGGGGGAGAAACAAGTGTGCCAGTTGCAACAGACTGCTCCTAAACGATATCTGTGTGCCATTGTGTTTCAAAACTCATTTTTTTATGTAAAGTTGAACCAAACTGCTCCAAAACTTAAAAATATTGCTTTGCTCAAATAATCACTTTCCCATCTCATTTGAAGCGATCCCGGCAAGCCGAATTTGCTGATCATTTTGTTTTTCACCAGCAGAATTTTATATTCAGATCGCCCGCTAAAGTGAATAAAGTTGAGGACTTTGACATGGTCGGCACCGCGGTGATGTCCCAATACAGGTCTGCCTAGATGAGGCTGCAGGCGAAAATTTTCCCATTTATGTTGTTGTTGTGGTGGTGGTAATAAAGGACTCGCCTTTTATTCTCATTTAAGGATCTCACATTTGGCTAATACAAACTAATTTGATTTCATAATAAATTACACAGTCTCTTAGCTGCGTTTACCGAACACCCTCTCCCTCTTTTTTTAAAAATTCGAGTTTTCTTTGTGTATCGTTGGAATTGGTATTTATTCCTCCCAACATATTTTTAGCATTTGTTCTTTCATCATTTCATTACAAACCGTTGTGGAATCTGTATAAAATTCAACAATGGTCCTTTTTTTCTTCTTTTTTTTGTGGGAGGAGGTAAGGGATATTTACTACTGGCTATAGCTACTTAACGGGAAGGAAAAAAACGCACTAGTTTTAAAAAGAAAAAAAACCCATTAATATTTAAAAAATTTTTAAAATATTTTAAAAAACATTTCCTTTCCTTAAATTCATTTCATTAAATTATACTTTTGGGGAGGTAGATTTTATGTATACCTTCTCTGTTTCGGGCAGTTTTACTGCGTTATTTGCCTAGACAAAAGTTGTGCGTAAGAGTTCGTTTCTTTTACGGTAAGCGATATAACTTCTTCATCGAAAAAGAGATTAAAGTATTCGATGGGATCTCCTGAATCACTTATATTCACTTTCAAACCTGAATTCTCCGTGAATGGAAACCTTGGGGGATTTGGATTTAAAGCAGAAGCATTCACTGCACACCAATCTCTCACATCATCCAGTGATATACTATCTTCCGATTCACTTTCAGAGGATGGAAATCCATCAGAATAACCACTTAACAATTCTGTTTCGGAATCACTAAACATTTTGATGCTGCGCTCCAAGAAAAGCAAGCGAATGAAAAAACA
This sequence comes from Pardosa pseudoannulata, assembly GCA_032207245.1. Classification (NCBI taxonomy): domain Eukaryota; kingdom Metazoa; phylum Arthropoda; class Arachnida; order Araneae; family Lycosidae; genus Pardosa; species Pardosa pseudoannulata. The sequence continues at coordinate 18,909 of JAGEOH010000402.1, forward strand.
AGCAGACAAGCGAATGAAAACACTTTGAAACTTTCCCTCGAGTGTAAGGTTTTTTTATAGCCGATTGTACAGTCAACTCCCCATGCAGTCAGGATGCAGATATAATGCTCACTATTTAGGCGCTTTCTAAAGCCAGAGAAGTTTAAAATAAAATAAAGACACAGAGAGCATTTCCGGCACATCTAACCTTTGTTATGTCTTTTAGATCGAATTCTTTTCTATTTCCTATTGCTATCTCCTGTAGGTTTAGGGCTGTTTAGGAAAAGAGGGTCCGCATCAAGCGGCACTGCATGGGGTCAAGATAATTAACGGAAGCAAATAATTTAATGGGCAACAATTTCAGACACCTGAATCCTACTGCGAAAATCTACTTTATTCTCCCCTAATGAGTGTGAAATTTCACCAATAATTTAAGAAAATTCTCAAGCATTGTAGCAATTATATGATCGAAAATTGAAACCATTTTTATTTTCAAACATAGAGAATAAACAGAAAGAAGCATATCCATAAACACACATGTATTATGTGTTTCTGTGTGTAAATTTAGTTCTATGTTTTTCTTTTTGTTTTTATTTTTCGTTATCAAGTTATATATATCCTCCTACCTCTTGGTTCTATCATTCTCATACAGATTTAATAGTAAATTTAAGAACACTAATCCCCTAAAGATACTTTTGCTCTTAAAATATGCAACTCAAGTTTTTTATTAGTGTAGTGTTTTAGGGGCCTTAATATAAGATGCAGATGTTCACGAAAACATATTTATTCACAAATTACAAATCACGTTATATGTACATTTTTAAGCTTGAAGTTATTGTTCTGATGTTCTTAACCCAAAAACAGAATTCTCTCTATCTGGTGTTGCCAGATTCCAATTGATACAGAGTTCTTTTATTCTGGCTGTTGCCAGATACATTACATCTTTTCCCCCCTTAAAATTAAATTTGTTAAACAGATAATACACATTCAAATATTTAAAACACAACAAATTAACATTAAATAGTCAATAGTTAAATTCCTCATGGAAACGTTTAGGTTCATGTCTAATTCGACTGGAACGTCGAAGAAAAGTTCCTTGTTCGGGAGTAGTGACTTCTGGTAAATGGATATCTGTACCGTCTAACTCTGGTAATTGGAAATCTGAAACAGTCTCTGGCGTAGCTTTTTCATCGGATTTATCTACAGATGTTGGTGATTGTTGACAATGTTCAATGTGTTCTTGTTCTCGTTTCCGTAAATGATCAGCATGTACATGCATACCTTGCTGTGTTCTATAAGATAAAGGACCTGTTTTATCCTTTATTGTTCCTGGTTTCCATGTTTGGTCAATTCCTCGTTTAATCCACACATTGTTTTCAATTTCAAAGTCTGTGTCTAGAAAATCTATCATGATAAAATTTTGATTTTAAGCTTTCCACGTCGTTTATATGGTCAGGTTTCAACCGATCAAATAAAGTTGAAAGTTCTCTGTTGAGAAATAGCTTCGCTGGTGTGCAACCCGTTGCTCGATGTATGGTTGTTCGATAAGTAAATAAAAAAACTTGTAGCTGATGCTCTTGATCGGAAAACTGATTAGATGTTTTTCTTGAAGCGGGTTTTAAATGTGCGTATGACACGCTCTGCTAGTCCGTTACTTCTGGAATGATAAGGAGTAGATCGAATATGTTTTACACCATTCATCTCGCAAAATTCTCGAAATTCGGTGGAAGTAAATTGTGGACCATTGTCAGACACAATTATCCGACATATTCCATAAGAACTAAATAATTTTCTGAAACACTTTATGATATCTAATGATGTAACATTTTTAAGTTTAAAGACTTCCAGCCAACGTGAATGAGAATCGATGATGAAGAGCCAATTTTCACCATGAAGTTGAGCTAAATCAATGTGAACTCTATCCCAAGGTTTACCAGTGTTGTTCCATAACAATAATGGAGACTCAGCAATTTTTTGATGATGTTCATTGCAATCATTACAATATCTGACTGTTTGTTCGATGTCTCTATCGATGGCAGGCCACCATACTGACATTCTGGCAACAGATTTCATTGCAACTATGCCAGTATGTGATTCGTGGAGTTTATCAATCACTAAATATCTTAATTTCTCTGGAATCACTAAACGATTGTTCAGCAGCAAAATTCTTTGTTCATAAGTAAGCTCATTTCTTTTCTCAAAAAAAGGAATAAGTGCTTCATCAATATTTTGTTTTGAGGGCCAGCCTTTCTCAATGTATAGAATTACCTTTGATAGGACGGAATCCTTTTCCGTAAATCTACGTAATGTGCGACGTGTTAACGTAAGTTCATGTATTGTGTGATTGGCAATGCTGTAAACAAATGAAGAATCTTCAAATTTACTTACTTTCTTATCTGGTAACGGCAAACGTGACAAGGCATCTGGAACCACCATTTGTTGGCCAGGACGATGCTCTATTTCGTAATCGAAAGCACCTAGAGTTATAGCCCATCTTGTTAACCTTGAGGCTGCTAAACTTGGAACTTCTTTGTGTCGATTTAATATACGCTCTAATGGTTTATGATCACTCTGAATAATGAAATGGTGTCCAATGAGGTATTTATAGAACTTTTGTAACCCAAACATAATTGCTAGGGCCTCACGATCTATATTTGAATAATTGCGTTCAGCAGGTGTTAAAGTTCTAGAAGCAGCAGCAATAAGCTTCAGTTCCCCCTCTATGCGATGTTGTATAACTGCACCAAGTCCTCGAATTGATGAATCACAAGCTAAAATTATTGGTTGTTTTGGATCAAAATGTACCAGTATGGCTGGAGATGAAATACTTTCCCTAATTTTTTCGAATGTATTTTGATGACGTTCAGTCCATTCCCAAGAAGAATTTTTTGTTAATAGTTCGTGTAAGGGTGTGCACAGTATTTGTAAATTCTTCACAAAGCGGCTATAATAATTCACAGATCCTAAAAATGATCGGAGTTCTGAAACATTATTTGGAGGTGGTTGTTCTCTCAAAGCGCGTATTCGTTCAATGTCTGGCGAAATGCCTGTTTTGTTAATCACATGTCCAAGAAATTTAATTTCTTCTTTGAACAACTGTATTTTTGACATTTGTGTTTTTAAACCGACCTTACGAAAAATTTCAAATACCTGTCGAAGTCGTTGAGCATGTTCTTGTATATTTCGACCTCCGACTGCAATGTCATCTTGAAACCATGTAACACCTTCGATTCCAATAAGAAACTGGTCCATCAATTTTTGAAATATTATGGGTGCTGCTGATATGCCAAAAGGCATTCGACAAAAGCGATAATATCCTCTATGTGTAGCAATTACTAAATATTTCCGAGATTCTTCACTAACTTTAACTTGCAAAAATGCATCCTTTAAATCAATTACACTAAAAAATTGTGCAACCATTTAATTTAGAAACAATGTCTTCGAATGTTGGATACGGATATTGTTCTGTTATCATATGTTTGTTTATCGTGGATTTAAAATCGCCACATAATCTAATTTGACCATTTTTCTTTGTTACGTAAACAACTGGTGACGCCCATTGTACGGTTTGCTCGTTAATATTAACACTTTCTAAAGTGCCATTTTCTATCAAACGATCAATTTCTTTATCGGCAGCAGGCTTAAGCGCATATGGAACAGATCGAGCCTTACAGATTACTGGTTTTGCGTTATCATGTAATCTGATGACCGCCTCAAAACTTCGAACTGTACCTATTTTAGTTTGATCAAATATATCAGCATAATCTTCAAGAAGTTGTGATTCAAGTGTTCGAACATTTTTATCATATATATTTTACCTCAAATTTTGGTTCTAAATGGAATACTTCCATCAAATCCTTGCCTAATATAGGTACACTGTTACCTGGTACTACTGTTAGTAAACAATCTTCCGATTTCGATCCGATTTTGATTTTCACTTTAATGTCTCCCAGTGTTGCAATCGGTTTATCAGGATACGCAATTAGTTGTTTAGATTTTAAAAGTTTCGGTTTCCCAATTATTCTATAAAAACTTTCAGGTATTATAGATTTCCCTGATCCAGTATCGTATTGAAAATCAATTTCTTTCTTGTTAATTACAGCTCTAACCTGATATTTATTATCATTGCTTATGTGAAAAATATGATGAACGAATTCTGCATTCCCAGATCGTACACATACTTTTTCAAAATGTCCTTTAGTATGACAACTGCGGCAAGTGGCTAATTCAGCTCTACATTTCTCCCCTTTCGAATGTTTACTTTTCCCACATCGAATGCAGACAGTTCGTTTATCTATTCGGAATTTATTACGTTCCATCTCGCTATGAACTTTTGGTTTGGTTTTGAAAACGGTGGGTTTGGCGCCGGCGTTGAAATTGTTTTTCTTTACATTCTGAGTTGGCGTATTTATTTTATTCATACCTGTAACGGGGTTTTTATGATCGGAATGTATAACAGATTCAATAGTTTCTCGATTGATATACGCAGATTCATAATTTAAAGCCGACTTCTCAATCTGATTAAAAGTTGCTGTTTCATCAGAGTGCTCACGAAACAAATGTTCTTGTATTCGGGAATCATTGATACCCAGTATTAATTGATCTCTTAAACGTTCATCTAAAGAATTCTTAAATTTACAGTTTACAGCAAGAGTTCGTAAAGCAGCAATAAATTCAGCTATTGATTCACCGTTACGGCGAAAACGTTGGGAAAATTTTGTTCTTTCGACATGGATGTTTGTTGCCGGTTTAAAATGCTGTTCCAAAAAATCTTTGATTTCAGAATAAGTTTTTTCGTCAGGAGAAATAGGATCAAAATTATCATTTACTAGTTTAAATAAACAAGGTCCCATACAACGTAAAATTAAATCTCGTTTATCTGCATCTTCAGTGATACGAAAAACTCTTATTTCAAGTTCAAAACGTCTAAAATAATATCGTATATCATCCTTACCTGGGCAAAATTCGTTGAAAGTAAACTTCGATAAATCAATCGCTCTAGTTTCCGTTGACATGATGCTTTACTTCTGTTCTTTTTTTTTATCCTCGTCGCCAAAATGTAGTGTTTTAGGGGCCTTAATATAAGATGCAGATGTTCACGAAAACATATTTATTCACAAATTACAAATCACGTTATATGTACATTTTTAAGCTTGAAGTTATTGTTCTGATGTTCTTAACCCAAAAACAGAATTCTCTCTATCTGGTGTTGCCAGATTCCAATTGATACAGAGTTCTTTTATTCTGGCTGTTGCCAGATACATTACAATTAGCTTTTGAGTTTCGCTTAGAGTGAGGCAGAAAATTTATATTTGGAGAACAAAAATAATCCCGTATTTAGATACGATTTTCGGAAACTGTGAAAATAAATGTCTCATTACGAAAATAGAATTTAGAAGTTTTTTATTACAAATACATATAGTTATAAATGCTTGTACTGATAAAGGTCGTGTATGTTTTTGTACAAACATATATATAAAAATGGGGATCATATTGCCTAATTATAAAGTGAAAGTGACTGCAACGTGATTTTCTAAACATATGATACAATCAATATTCATGGCATATAAAAGATGTAACGAGAAAATTAACTGATTACGCATAGAGAAATGTTTTAACAGAAAAACAGAATTATTAATTATTATTCAAACCATCACTATTTTCTATTCAAAATTTTACCGATAGCAATATTTACTCTAAAAATTGTATTTCTATTTTTTTAAACTTAATCCTTTTAATAATTATTTAACTATTAGGCAATGCTGAAATAAACTAAAATATATTCTCAGTAACTGATATTCAGTTAATTTCAGCTTATTCATTGCAATTAAAAATCTTTAAAATATCAGCATTTTGATTTCAGTGTTGTGATTTAAAAGACCTAAGAATTATTTTCAAATCCAAGGTTTACACCATATTCTAAATGAGATGAGAAGTAGATATGGAGCATTCAATTATTAGTGAAACCAGCTTAGAATACCCATCTTTAGTAGAATCCAATGAAAGTTTTGATTCCTTAAAAATCATAGTAAGAGCTTAACGTGAATGTTCGAAATCGAATTTTTTTTACAGGTGTTTATATTAAACAATTCAAAAATGACCAAAAAATTTTAAAAATTTTAAAATTGAAAAATGGAATTTTTGAAGGTTTAAAAGTGATGTCACCTTAAACCTTCAGGTGGGACTATTAATTATCCAGACCAAAAGTTAGTATAACATAACGGATATTAATAATGGTTTGACAGATGGAAAATTAGGATTAACACTTCTAAATGAGAAGCTGCTATGTTTACATCCAAACAGAGAACAACTTACGTTAACTACAACCTATATATCAATAACACTCATATCCTCTGGACGGATACTGTTAAATATTTAGGCGTAACTACAAATAACAATTTAACATGGAAGTAACATTTACTTCTGTTAAAACTAAATATAAAAACACTAAGAGATTAAACTCTATATACTCTAATTTCTCCCCACAACAAAATGGATACTAAATATAAGCTTCCCTTTTACATTCCTCTCTACGTCCAATTATTACCTATGCTGCACTACTATGGTCGTATGTAGCAGATTCTAATATTTAAATACTAACAACTATTCAAAATTTAATTCTTAGCCAAATAATTAATGCTACTTTAGAAATAAAATTCACGAAGAATTAAAAATTCTTTCTATTCAAATTTTATCTATAATCTCTCTGTTATTCATTTTAACTATAAATTGAATTTAATAGATACTGACTACAATAGAAGAAGGTCTTTGGCCATTCTTGTAAACATTCTTAATTTTTTTATGTTGTTGCATAAATAAAATTTATTAAAATGTAAGAAAACTCTTAATTGTTTAAAGTATGTACTTTACCCATTTGTAAATAGAATTTCACTCGCTTCCTCTCTCATTGAAAATATAAAAATGCCTTCATCATAAAGTTAAATATAATTAAGAAAACGAGTAGGTGTGGTGTGCTCTATCTTTTCTTTTAATAAAGTCTTTCTGAATTATTCTTTTTAAAATCATATAAAATAATTATTTTGCAATTTTTTTTTTAATTATTTTTGAAATCAATTGTAATAGTGTTCAATTAATATATTATAATTAAAAAAAAAAATTTGAATTTTTTAAATTATTTTATAAATATTTTTTAATTGTATTTACTTTGTTTACTTTTTTTTCTTTTTTTTATTTATTTAATTTTGTAATTTTGTAATAATGTTAATTTTATTTATTTATTTTTTTTTTTTTTTATTTTATTTAATGTATTTAATTATATTTATTATTTTTATTATTTTTTTTTTTTTATATATATTTTTTTATATTTTTTTTTTTTTTTGTTTTTTTTTAAATAATTTTAATTTTTTTGTTTTTTTTTTTTTTTGTTTTTTGTTTTTGTTTTTTTTTTTTTTTTTTTTTTTATTTTTTTTTATTTGTTTTTTTGGTGCCTTTATGGTAGTCAACGTGTTAAAAAAAAAAAATAAAGATAAAAAGAAGAAAAATAAAATAAAATGTAATTAAAGCTGTAATGAGAAAAATGAGATGAAATAATTGAAATAGTGAGTAATGATAATAATAAAGTAATAAAAATAATTTCGCTTTCCAATGGAGGGGATAATAGTGTTGTTAGTTTCAAGCATCTGACTATTGTGGATTCTTTAAATATTTGAAACAAATCTGTTAGTAGTCTGGGTGCTAAGTTTTCCATTCACAGCACACCAAATTAGTAATTCATTCCCTACACTTGCCATGTTTGCGGATGATACTGGTATACTAGCTGAACTTCAATTACATGGTCAACTATAACGCCATGTTGGAGTTTTTTAACATTGGTTCGAAAGGTGGAGAATAAATCGTTACCCATCATTAACTAAAGGTTTTTTTTTTCAGTTATATACTTACCACTTCCCCTTCGGTTACACCCTTTATTAAATCTTCTCCAATATGTTTTCAAAATTATTGATAAATCTTTCTTAATTTAAAATAAAAATAATTTTTCTACCATTATTTTTGTAAAATATGTATGCTATGAACCAATTGAAATCAGTATGTTTCTCGTTGTTTCAAACAAACAACGGTCATGAATATGAAGCTGTTCTTTTTTTGTCACTTCTATAGCCTTGATTGTACTATAGAAAAATTTCACTACTTTCACTTTTATTTTATTGGTAATTACTTTGTAAAGAGTTCTTAATCGATATTTAGGTATCTACTTTCATGACTTGAATTTTATATTTGCAGAAAGACTGAGTCGTAGCATCACTCGGTTGGTAGTACGTATTCACAGAATAAGAAAACATAAAGAGCTTTCTTATTGATTTTAGTGCCACTTGTAGATCGCTTGGTAACCGATGACTAAATATTTCGGAGTGCGCTATGGAGGGTAGAGATAACATGAAAGGATATGTATAGATGGACCTATCATCTTCAAAGCTCTCCAACTGAAAAAATAAGGATATGAACAGAGCTGCTGGATATACATTCTACGGCAATCTAAGGGCCACACAAGGCTATAATGCCAATAAAAAAGATTTTGCTTTGTTGGACCCCTGTGTGTGAGAGTTATGGGAAAGAAGATTTATAGACAGAAGTAAAAATGATTTCGATCTGATTTGGGAGGGGATACTGGTTCTGTTACATTCAAATGTCTGGCTATTGCGTTTTTTTAATAAATATTTCGAATAAATTTGTTAGTAGTGTGGGTGCTAAGGAATTGTATGCGTATGAGTGTCTTGTAAAGTATTAAATCGTACCGGTCGTCGCTACATAGCAATACATGAGCTGTGCAAATTTTGTTGAATTAATAAATATTTCTCCTTGTTGAACAGAATCATACTAACACTTGAAGTAATATTGTATAAATTATTTATGCTATTAAACATATTATTTTAATAATTGTGTAAATGTGAACTTTTAAAAAAATAGGGGATTGTGTACCACACTGAAATACAAAAATATAAACTAGTTTAAACAAGTTTAAATGAAGTACACAAATAGTGTACGTTTCATTAAGCATATTAGGAAGTTATATGACATCTAATCCGGTTTCCTTTTCTGAGACTTTGAAAATTAAATGCAGAAAAGTATTTCATAATAAGTTTTTCCAAATATTTAAACACTTTATTTTTTTCCGATTCTTTGAAACTCTAAAGATTCAGTCTAATAAAAGCCAAATATTGAGAAATGTCTGATCAGATTTATATTACCTAATTCCTATTAGATCCAATATAAGTGATATCTAAAATTATCTAATTTTTCGCTCATTTGTATCTGGTTAGATGAATACTAATAAAATAAAGTACAAGTTCAAAGTAATTTGATCTAACAAATTGCCTGGTACTGCTATCTAGCAGTAGTATGATTGAAAAATAAACTAGACTCCGGGCAATAGAAATAGATGGTTCTAATATTTTTGGCGAGTTACTTTTGAATACTCCATCCCGGAAATATAATTGCACGATATTTTGAGGACGAATTTTCATTCTGTTAATTTCATGGCAGCAAGAAAGAAGGTGTTAATAATATAAATCTAAATTATATATGTATAATGTTAAGTGTTGGTACAGTAATTAACATAATTTAACTTAAGTAATATGAAAAGAAAGTAAACTACTTTATCGTTCGTTATTTGTTTTGTGCTACTGATTTAAAATCGAAGAAACCAGTTAAATTTATTATTTGTGACCCTCCTTTGTTTGCAGAGCAAGAAGAAATTGCTGATGCATTGGGCATGTATTAAATTCTATCGATAAAGGTGGCAATTGATAAAGGTGGTACTAACTGGACAACAAACCAACCTCTACCTCTTTTTCTAGTCACAGTTGGGCCTTCTTTGACTCTGGAAAAAAATCACGACATTAAAAAAATCAGCTACCTTTATGTAAAATTGGAGCCATATAATTCTAAGGGTGTAGGGCAATGCTAAAGATTCAAAAAATTTGTCCACTCTTCATTAACATGTCAGCTCACCATAGATCAAACACATGTTCTATTAAACCGCAGAATTTAAATTGGGCCAACTGCGGTGGTTCACATAAGGCCAATTTTAAAGGCTGTCACACTCACTCCTCCAACCAAGGCCGAATGATATACACACTTCCGGATTCGGAAGTTCTCGTACTATTATTGTTTTCAGCACCCCTTCCACTAAATTTCTTATCTCGGTTTGCACACATGCGTCACGGGAGAGATTTCCCCATTGATGATCTTAAAATTCTACATTATCACCCACATTGTATCATTGCTGGCGATTTTAATGCACACCACGGTGTCTGGAGTTGTTTTAAAGCTAACAAATTTGGCGATGATTTATTAAATTTTCAAAATTCTGGCACTGATGTCATTCTGCATCACCCTTCGGACCCCATTCATTTTGGCGCTCGTACTCGGCCTTCTACTACTGATTTGTCTCTACTCAAAAATATATCTCAACATTCTATTATACATTGAAACGCTTGATTACTTTGACTGTTACCACTAGCCAGTTCAAATCACAGTGGATTTGAGCTTTTAATCTTTAATTATTGTGTTATGGACTCACGAATCCACCATCCTATGTCCCTCTTTCATCTTTTAGTTGTTTTTATGCTCTGCTTATAGACCATTTCTCTGCTTACTGTAAAACTATCTGGATTAGAAAGCTCAGCCCACGGTAATCCAGTTGAACGCTCTTAACATGGCTTCAGGAATGCCAACGGGCCCAGGCTTTCAGAGGTCAGGCAGTTTGTTTATGACCATAACTTTGACGCGTTTTTAGTCCTGGAGCCTCACCTCTCCCAGGGTATTAACTGTAATATTGCGAACTACGAATTTTATCATGACGTCAGGCTTCGTAGTTGCAATAATGCTGTTTGGGGTGACACTGGTATTTACCTCAAAAATACTATTTCTCATGTTAGGATCCCTACCCCTCGGCTTCCAAATTGTGAAGCCACTATTGTTGAAATTAATATTCCAAATTTACCTAAATTTGCGCTTACAGCTCTTTTTGCTAGGAATGGTAGAAGTACTCTGCTGGTCCCAGATATCTAAATTCTTTCTAAAAATTATCCAAATTTTTATCATTGCGGGTGACTTTAATGCGCATCACTATTCTTGGGGGTGTCGCAATTTTGATCATCGTTGTTCTAAACTACGATGTTGGGCTGATAATACTCTGGCTCAAATTATAGCAATAAATTCTTCTACCTACTTTGGCCATCCCTATTCTATAATTGATTTTTCTATCACCCGCAATATCAGTGGGGTTGACATTCGCTCGCCTTACACCCTCCGTACCAACTGGGAGGACTACGAGCATTTTCTCGGCACGAAAGATTTTCCCTTTCACTTCCATCGACTCACCTGAGTCAGCCAAAGATGGAGTTTGTAAGTTTCGAGATTTTCTTGCTGCTTACGCCGAAGCTACCAAGCCTCAGTCAAGACCATTGATTATTATTGCCTTCCTAGTCATATCAGGCATTTAATCAACGAAAGGAACTCTATTAGGAGGGACTGGCAGAATTCTCGTCATCCTAATCTCAAAGTTTCTCTCAGACGTTTGCAAGCCCTGGTCCGGAAAGAGATTAAGATCTGCAGTAGAGAACGTTGGAATACTTATGTTGGGTCGCTAACGGCTTCAGACAACAACATTTGGAGGGCAGCTTCACGTCTTCGTAGGACACGTATATTCATTCAGTCCCTTAAAGGACCCAATTCGGTGGCTGATATAAACTCTGATAAGGCTGAGCTTTTAGCTGAGAGTCTTAGAAGTCAGTTCACTCCAAACTCATATATTTTTGATAATGATAATTTGCTTAACGTTAACTCTGTTGTTGAAAAGTTTTTAAACTCTTCTACAGACAACACTCTCACTCCTACGTACCCCTCTGAGATTCTCATCTACCTGAGGAAACTCAAAGAGAATAAGGCTCCTGGTGTTGATTTTATCTAAACTAATATGCTTATTCATCTTCCAGCTAACTTTTTAATCTAACTCACCTTTATTATCAATAACCTTCTTAATTTAAACTATTTTCCTAACGTATGGAGGAAACGGTTATAGTACCCCTGCTGAATCCTCGATTCGACCACACCGCCCCCTCTAATTTTCGTCCAATCAGTCTTTTGTCAGGTATTTCAAAAGTGTATGAATATACCTTAGCTCAGCGCATCGACGAGTTCTGCAATTTTAATAACATCATTCGCCCGAACAATTTGATTTCCGTCGCAAACACTCCACTCAACATCAGCTCTGGAGAATTGCAGAAATAGTTCATGCTGCCAATGCAGTTAAGCATGTCACTGCGGCTATATTTGTAGACATTGCATTGCATTCGACAAAATGTGGTTGGAAGGGCTCATTTTTAAGCTTATAAACTTATACTTCTCCCCCCCCAACTTATTAAAATTTTCTCATTATCTTCAAAATCGTGAGTTCGTTGTCAGAGTTAACAACATTCTCTCAACACCTCGACCTATTCTTTCTGGGGTTCTTCAAGGTAGCTTACTTGGCTCTAAACTGTTCAAGTTACATATTAATGATATGCCATCTGATCCACATATGGAGCTTTACCTCTATGCAGATGACACAGGCATCTTCTCCCAACACAAACAAACACATTGTGCTTTCTCTACTATTATCTTAAAATCTTAATTATCTTAAAATTTATGAACATTGGCTTTCTTGCTGGCAAATCCAGCTAAATGTGCTGCCATGATTTTCACTACGAAGAATGTTTCTAATTTTATTGATCACAATAACTTTAAACTCTACGACGAAGATATTCCATGGGAGTCTTCTTATAAGTACCTAGGTGTTATCCTAGATTCCAAATTAAGTTGGAGGCTTCATATTGAAAACATTGTTCGAAAATTGAAGGCTGCAATTGGCACTCTAAATTTATATCTCAATTATTGAATTCGCCTGCATACGAAAACAAAGTTATTGTTATACAAAAGTTACATCAAACCCATCATGATCTATGATTGTCCTGTTTGGGGAACTGCCGCTCTTATCCATCTCAAGAGTCTTCAAGTTATACAAAATTCTGTCCTTAAAAATGTGTTTCTTCTCCTTGGTACGTGAGGAATGAAATGATTCATAATAATCTTAAAGTCAGGCCTGTTCTTCCTGAGTTCAAAAGACTTGCGTTGCGCTTTCACCGTAGCATTTTATTCAGAATCCTGTACTTCACTACCTTCCTGTGTATAATCCTGCTGTTCCTAGCTGGGCAAAAAGGCCTAGAGCATTATTATATCGCCCTGACATGGACCTTCCTCCCTCTAAACGAAGGAGAGGTGAATGAATCAATTCTAGTTTTTGTTAACTTTGCTTTTATCTCTCAGTTTTAAGGTCGAGTGGCACGCTTGGTAGCGTGTCCGCTCATTTGCTCTAAGTCCTGAGATTGATGGTTCTGTCCCCGGCGACGACCACAACTTGTAAATTTTTCCAAAATTAAGATTTTTTGTTATTTTGCCTTTTTAATTGTTATTTGCTATTTTTTAATCGTGAAGTACCGTTTTCTTTATTTTTTGGCATGTTTTATTTTTATTTTTTATTTTTCCAATATTTTGGGTATTGTATCATTCTGCTACTTTGCTCTTGTTTATTGCTCGTTTACATAATGTTTTGTCTTGTTATATGTTATGAAAATTCAAAAAAAAAAAAAAACAGAAAAAATGCTTAATAAAAATTTTATAAAAACCAAAAATATATCTTTTTGTTAGTGCTGTCACTTTGTTTATTTTTTATATGCTGTACCAAGTTGCTACTTTTATTGTCCTTATTTTTTATTATTGTACTACTTACTCGTTTTATCTACTGAGCATAATGTTGTAGAATCTGTGTATTGCTGTTAACCATACCAAATGGTCATTGTCAAGGTTACAGTCTAATTATCCCATTATTAGACAACGCGTTGGTTATTCATAATTTTTATGGGAACGTTCTTACCTCCTCGCTTCCTTGTGAGCTGGAGTGTATTAAATTTTTTTTGTCTACTTTTTGCCTAGAGGCCTAAATTTATGTTTTGATAGGCTTTCGTTCGGAGGTTAACGTGAAGACCTTCCACTTCGCTAGGTACTCCGTTTAAACCCAATTACCTAGACCTTGACCAGTTGCACCATTGCCTTGTACGTCTTGTAACGTTAATACTTAAATATTATGCAATATTGACTTTCACCTTTTTTCATTTGAGTTTTTATTTTTCCAGTGTTCTTAAATAAATTTCTGATTTTTAAGACCATTTTCTCAGATATTATTAAAATTTTGAATAATTTAACATGTCAAATTATTTATCTATGTTATTGTATAGATGTCCCTGGCCAAAAAAATTTATTTATGTTTCCTATCCTTTAACATTTCTACTATTTAGTTTTTGTGTCATTTATTCACGAATCCCCCTTCTTATCCCATTTTTTCATGTTTTTAGTTGTTCTTATGCTCTGTTCTATGCCATATCTGAGCTAACTGTAAGAAATCTCTGGATTAGAGGGCTCCGCCCAGGCAATCCAGTTGCCCTATTACCTTCAATGCCTTCAACGTTAATATTAATTCGACCATTCTTAAAATTATCAAAAATCTTCCAAAGCGTAAATATCCTGGAGAAAATAAACCGCTAATACTGCTCTGATGCATCTCCCCATCCAGTACGTCTACCACATTTTCATGATAATCGATCAGTTTATTTTATTTTTGTCCCTTTCCTTCTAATTTGAAAATTCTGTTATTGTCCTTATTCCAAAACCTAAAAAGGATCACGCTTCTCCAGATAATTATCTCCCAATAAGTCTTCTTAATACTCTCAGCAAAATTACAGAAAAAATTATTCTTCGTTAAGTTAATAATCATATAGAAGAAAATAGCATTATCATTCCTTACCAATTTGACTTCCATAAAAATCTCTACCAAAAAATAAGCTCACTATTGCGGTCATTTTACGTGATGTAGCACGTACTTTCGACAAAATTTGGATACATGGCCTCATTCACAAATTAATTCGTTATAACTTTACTAATTATCTCGTCGAACTTCTCTTTTCTTATCACACTGGTCGTACATTTTAATTTAAAATCTCTCAGTCTCTTTCTTCAAAATCCCTTATCCTTTGTGATGATTCACAGGGATCCCATCTTTGCCCTACTTTATTTACTATTTATATCAATGACAATCCTGTTCATCCTTCAACCGAACTTGCAATTTGCGCAGACAATACTGTTATTTTCTCTTCAAACAAAAATCTAAAATTTGCTGTGATTGACGTT
This sequence comes from Pardosa pseudoannulata, assembly GCA_032207245.1. Lineage (NCBI taxonomy): Eukaryota > Metazoa > Arthropoda > Arachnida > Araneae > Lycosidae > Pardosa > Pardosa pseudoannulata. Next base: position 34,131 of record JAGEOH010000402.1, read on the forward strand.
AATAAATATTTAGTCAATATTACTGAGTGGCTATACAGATAAAAAATTAGAACACTTAAATAATCTACACTTCTAAATGTCAAGCCGCTATGTTTACAGCCAAGCAGAGAAAGTCTTAAATTAACTGCAACATACACACAAATAACACTTGTATTTCCTGATCAGATACCGTCAAGTATTTAGGTGTTACTTTAGACAAAAATTTAACTCGAAAGCAAAGCTTTCTTCCGGTCCAAAATAAATATCGCAATGTCAAGCGAGCTATATTCCTTAATCTCTAGCCATAGCAAAATGAATACTAATATTAAGCTGCTCGTTTACACTTCCTTTTTACTTTCCTATTCTTACCTATGCAGCACCATTGTGGTCCTATGCAGAAGATCCTCATACTAAAATTCTAACTGTTATTCAAAAATTTAATTCTTAGAGAAATTATTAATGCTTCTTAGCATTTTCGAAATAATGCTATTCATGAAGAAATGAAAATTATTCCTATTCCAAATTTTATTCATAGACTCAAATCTTCCAGCCCACTAAATTCCATAGAAATTTAAATAATGATTTAATTAATAATCTTGTTAATTATTACCGTCCTATTATTACCTATAAAGCACCAGTTTGGTCCTAAGCAGCAGATTCTAATTTTAAAATTCTAACTGTTATTCAAAATTTAATTATCAGAGAAATCGCTAATACTCCCTGGTACTTTAGAAATAGAGCCATTCAGGAAGAATTAAATATTGTTCCTATTACAAATTTTATTTATAATCTCTCCACTAAATTTCATAACAATCTAAAATCTAAAGAATGACTTAATAATCTTGTCAATTATGACCCCGTTGATGCTCGCAATAGAAGGCCTTTGGCCATTCTTGCCCAGATTCTGTTTTGTTCTCTAAAAAATGAAAAAATCATAAAAACTGTTAAAATAAGAAAAAAGCTTTAAAACCTTCAAATGGCCATACATCATCTTTTAGTACTTCTATCATGCTCTGCATTAAGATCTCAAATTTCTGTTTTCTCTTTACTTGGCTCCCCTCACTTCGGTGGGGGCGGAGCGTTGTATTAAAAGTAGTAGCACAAAATAGTAGATACGTTATTCAAAAGCAATAGTTATGTTAATTATAGGGTTTATATGAAGGCATGACATGATCAGCAAGGCACCATCCCTGAACTTATTGGCAATGGCCAAGTTGATAGTCCTATCCCCCGCGATGATATATTTTCTAATTATTGTTTAATTTGTAATTTAAGCTTATTTTTCAGTTACCTTCATAATTTTCGAAGATTTTTCAGTCCTTTTCTGATTTTTTAAACTTTTATTTTCTTATTTTAATTTATTTTTTAAACATTTTTTATTATACTTCAAATTATTTATTTTTCAATACTGTTCTGATGTGCCTGGCAAAAAAATATATTGTGTTTTATATCCCTAAACTTTCTACTCTTTAGTTACTGTGTTATATCTCAGGAACCTCACCATCCTATCCCACCTTTTTTCTTTTAGTTGTTTTTATGTTCTGCTCGTTGTCAATTTCTCTGCTTAATGGAAGAAATCTTATCATTAGAGGGCCTTCCGAAGCAATCCAGTTGCGCTACCATCCTTAAAGGCCCTGAAGGACCCGCATGATGCTTGCAACAGAAGGCCTTTAGCCATTCTTACCAAAGATCCTTAAATTTTGTGCGTTTTCTTCATTAAAAACCGAAAAGTCTCCAAAAATTATAAAAATATATAAAAATGTAAGAAAATTGCTTTAAAATTTTTAATATTGGCCATAGATAATTTTTAGCGCCTTCTCCGAGTTCTGGAAAGCGATCCCTTACTTCTGTTTCGCTTTGACTTGGCTATCCTTCCTCGTTGCGAGGGCGGAGCGATATATTCAAATGAGAAGAAAATATACTGCTGTTGTTAATAGTAACAACAGCAGCCTATAAGTTACTATTTAATTCTTTTGCAACATGTAGGCGTGGCATACTTGGTAGAGGAGATTGCCTTTTATTCTTTCTAAGCATGAAATCGATGGTTCTGTCCACTGAGACGAAATAATTTTTCTAAACATTATAATATTTTACTTGCCCATTTTTTCATCCAACTTTTTATTTTTTGATGTTGTTTTCAGTAATGCCGAAAATGTGTTCAATATACCCCTTTAAGAATCCCATAATTTAAAAGGATAGATTAAATCAGTTTACGCCACCTATAGGCAGATTTTTGTACTAAAAATGTTTATGTAATAAATGTTAGGCGCATCATTTGAGTTATCTTTAATTCCAATTGTCTCATTTGGAATTTATTTCCTGCTAACCCTGTATTTGATTTTACTTTGTAAATGGAAGAAATAGCATATTTGAAATACATCAGGGAGATTTCAAAGAGAGGTGTCTTTTGTAGACACCTTTGACTTTCTTAAAGATGTTTTTTAATTTTTCAATTTTTAATAACTTAGATATTTTAATGTAATCCCGCCGGACCATTTTATTCTAGACGAAAACTAATGAAACAATAAAACAGTACCTACTGCTTAAACCTTTTACACAACAATGTAGCAGACTAACAAAATAGGCAAGAATTAAAATTGTTTAAACACTAAGCTTTGAAAGATAGTTTTGTAGCTTGTTGTATCACTGCAGTTGCAGGATTCCTATATTTAGAAGAAGTAATTTGCTCAATTGGGGCTAACTAGATGCAATATCTCACAATACTTCATCTGTTTTCCCCATCTTTCTACTTATAACTTACAGTATTAAAAACATTTAAATTAGAATTTACAACACACCGTAAATATTTAAATGAAAAAATATATAAATAAAAATAAAAATTGTAACATTGGCAATATGTCAACGTGTCGTTCCTAAATTTAACGAGTGTGCGCTAAACAGTGTACATTTTTAATTGAATTAATCTAGCGCTGCAATTGTCTTTCAATCAAAATAAATAACAACCTAAATTCAATATTATTAATATCAGTTCCTCGGATTTACAACACATTAAAAAAGGCTATAGCGTGTAATTTAAAAAAAAATTATTATTGAAGGAAAACCAAGTTGCACTGCGAATTTGTCAAATTGACATTCGTGACATTTAATGAGAGTGCAGTAAACAGTGCACATTTGTTTTGGAATAATGTAGCACTGCAACTATCTTTTAATTAAAATAAATTAGAACCAAAATTCAATATTTATAATATCAGTTCTTCAGATTTACAATGCATAATTTGTGCTGTTTTATATAAAAAATAAAAAATCCACCAAAAAATTATAAAAAATGTAAGAAAAAAGTTTTAAAATGCTTAAAATTGGCCACACGTCAATTTTCGTAAGCTAAATTATTTTTATTCCACGTATTTTCCTGCTTACTGTTCTTTCCTTCCCCGGCGAAAACAAAAACTCTAATTCTAATCAAAATTAATAAAAATTGTTTTTTGCGTTTATTTATCATTATTTAGGCCCTTTTTAGATTTTTAGTGTAATCCATTTATTTTTAAAACATATATTTTTATTTTTTCAAATTTTTTAACTTTATCTTTTTTGATCATTATTATTCAATAAACAAAAATCTATAACACCTAAACTAAGTTAATAAAAATTATTGTTATATTTAAAAATTATTATTTAGGCCCTTTTTGGATTTTTAATACAGCTTATTTATTTTTAAAACTTATATTTTTATTTTTTTCCAAAAATTTTCAAATTTTTTCGATCTTGTTCAATATTATTCTAATTTTTCGGCTTTTTTCGTACGGATGTCACTGGCCACAAAAATATTTTATGTTTTTCTATCCCTAAACTCTCTACTCTCTAGTTTTGTGTTATGAACTCACGAATCCACCCTTCTATCTCTTTGCTCTTTTATGTGTTTATTTTTCGCTCGTTGTCATTTTTGTGCTTACTAACAGGAGCCTCTGGCTTGAAGGGCTCGGCCCATGTGGTCCAGTTGCATCACCAGCTATGATACCTTTGATATAAAACTTTACAAGCTTAAAGTTATAAAATATAAGATAATTCATTCAGAATTGTAGACAGCAGCACTACTGTTAAGAGACTTGCTAACACCAAAGCTAGTGCTGGGAAGTCAATTAAATTAATCAACTATTTTGTGGCCATTGCGCCTGTCGGTGACGATGAGCCTAATAACGACGCTAGGCCTACTCCGGTTTGGTTTGGTTTGGAGCGCTACGGTCTACTGTTTTGCACACGAGGGCTAATGAGACCGGGACCTACAGTTTAAAGCCGATTCCGAACGGCTACAACATCCATGCCAGCAGCGGGATTCGAACCCGCGAACTCCGGTTCCGAAGAGCAGCGCTCTACCATTCGGCCATCGTTCGGCAGGCCTACTCCGGAGACCAGTGCTCCGGCCAGTAGCACTAATATCAATGAAATTTCTCCTGCTCCACGCAAGCGTTACCAGCTCTTCTTCGAGATCTCGAAGAATTGTAAGCAAAATATCCAACACCTTCACTCACTAAATAAGCACTTAACCATAGAATTCCATCGGAATTTAATTAAACTTGACTACCGTCTCGGCAGATGCTTTTCGCGCTGCGCAATCATACCTTGTGGAGAGTAAAATTCCTACTAGATTTATGGATTTAAAATCAGCTAAGCCTCTTAAGTTCGTTTTCGGAGGTCTCCCCCTCTTTACTGAGGTGTCTGAGATCGAGGATGCGTTAAGAGAGCACCAAATTGAACCAACCAAATATTGTTTGTCATAGGCCAAAACCTAAAATTGCAGAGCAATCTAGTGATAACATTAATTCTAACAACTGTTCAGTCGCCTCCGAAGCTCCGGCTAAGAGCGCTAAACATCCCAAAACTAAAAAATCTTCTAAATCTAACCCTCTGAGTGGACACAATTGAAAAGAGTATGTTACGAATAAATGGGCTAGTCTGTTTCTAAGTTATACACCAAAAGCGGACGGTGAGTTTTTCATTCCTTCCTTTTTCGGGTTGGATGGAATGTGGGAAACACCCCTTTTTTACTGTCCGTTGACACGTTTTCTTATTTCCTGTTGTAAAGAATAGTTCAATGAGGAACTGTTTACAACAAGGAGGAATTCTCTGGGGAGGGGTTGACCCCCTACAGACTCTGCCTCCAAGGGGTTGTTGGTATAACCGGGGCCACATGGGGATACAATATAGTCTTATCTCGCTTTTCTCGGTTTGACTTAACGTCGTTTCTTTGAAGCTCTGAGCAATTTTTGATGCCGATTAGCTCTAAAAAAAGAGAAAAAATTTTAACTCGTGTCTTTGTGACTGTATTTTTTAAGTCAAATGTAATCAAATTCTTATAGAAAACTCTGGCTGTAGGCTCTAGCAATGTAGTTAAAATAATTTTTAAGAATTAGTCAAGAACTACCTGTCTAATTTTTTTTTACGACTTTCATCAATTAATTTTTATTGGGTACTGAAATGAAATTTTCTCTAAAAGCCATAATACTTTTGTTTACTACTTCCAAACATCCAGAAAATGTTTTCTAAAATAAAAAATATATGTAAAAAAAAATTCTTTCTCAGAATTATTTGAAATATATCGGTTTTTATAAGATTAAAAATAAACAGGTGATGACATTATGAAACTATGAACTATGGAACAATTTATAGTAATTTTTGTTTTATATACTTCATTCCTTTTTTTAATGAGGCTAAGAACAGAGCAAGCAATATGATTCTACTTTAAGTTTCCCCTTTTCATTCATTAGTAATTTTAATAAAATGCATGTTTTATTTTAAAATAAAGATTTTATGGTCTATATGGCACATATACATAGTTCATAAACTGTGTATATAATTTCTAAAATAAAGTCACATTTGTCATATGAACGGACAAAATCTATCACGAAAAGCATTAAATATTTAATAATACATAATATTTTAAAACACATCTTGGATGTGTTCGAATGTTTTTTACTCTATGTTGAAACATAGTAATACATCTTATGTTATTGAAATGTAAGAAAAATTTATCTACAGTGGTATTCCTTTATTGAAATGATGAAATACAATTATTAAAAAATGGTAACGTAAAACCTCTTCGTTATGAATGCCTAATTATAGGTTAAGCTACAACAAAAAATAAAAATGTAATATGTTGGCTTTGTATGTAGAAAACACTAGCTAAAATTACTTTGAATTACATAGGAACTACATTGTATTAATGTATGTCAACATTTGTGCATAATTCTAAACTATCATATATTTATAGAGTTTGAGTAAAAATATAATATTGTACCACTCCGAGAGATGGTCGAATGGGTAGGGAGCTGCCATTCGGTACTGGATGTTCACGGCTTTAAATCCCATTGATGGAATAATCCCATTGATGATTTATTTGCATTTCTTTTACAACTATAGCTGTAAAGAGCAAGATGACTGCACTGAGTTTTAGGGGAAAATTTGGGTTCACTTAAGAATTGGGTACACGCTGATAGGCGCCAAATCTGGTGGCGATAAAGCGCCAAATCTGGTAACCCAGACTGCTTTCTCCTGTCCTCGCCGTGATATTTTTCCGCTTATGTACAATTTAGAGGCCGTTCTTTTTATGTAACCCTTTCGTTACGTTTCAATTCGCCTAATTTCTATTAGTTCTTTGTTTAAATGCGCTTAATTTCTATTGGTTTAGCGGTTAACGGCACTTTTAACGCAATATTCAAACTGGTTATACTCGTTTTCTGCCATTTTCGCCTGAGGATATTGTTTGATGCACTTCTGTTTGGCTTTTGTGTGTGTGTGTGAATGAGGGGCTTATCAATAATAAATATGAATGTTTGGTGTGTAAGAATGATATGAATCTGATCTAACGTAAAGATTGATCCGATGGAAGTGCATCCAATGCCTAAAAAGTAAGTGCTTATGTTTTTTAATTTCAAGTGATATTTCATGTTACTTTAATTGTAAACTCGTTCGTGTGGAGTGAAGGAAGGTTTTTATGTGTTTTTTGAACGGTTGCGGATTCAAGCAATATTTTTTTAGATGCAGTTAGTGTATATTTATTTTATTTTTCATATGTATATAAAAAATATTACATTTTTAATAAATTTTTATACTATTTGTCATAACATTTACGGGGGGTCAAGGGGGGCAGAGCCCCCCTTGGTTAAAAAAGTTTTTGATAACTCAAAAATTTATTTAAAAAATTAGAAAGTACTAACCTTTTAATGTTCTTTGAAAATTAAAATTAAATCTCTGCGGATGTTTTATTTATTTTTTATTTCTGGTTTATCTTTTAAAATGAAATTTTTAATTATTTTGTGTGTTTAAAATAAGGAAATATTTTAAGAATATTATAAAAAATAATAATAATATAAATTAATTTATTACATTTTTAATAAATTTTTATATTATTAACATTTACGGGGGGTCAAGGGGGGCAGAGCCCCCCTTGGTTTAAAAACTTTTGATAAATCAAAAATTTATTTAAAAAATTAAAAAGTACTAACGTTTTAATATTGCTTGAAAATTAAAAAAATCTTTTGCGTATGTTTTATTTTTTATTTCTAATTTATCTATTTTTAATTGTTTTGTGTGCTTAAAATCAGGAAATATTTTAAGAATATTAAAAAACAAAAATAATCAATTTTTAATGGTTTAAAATTAACAACCAATTAATATTAAAAAAATAACATGAATAAACAAAATTTGTATTAATATAAATATCATTTTACGCAATTTTCAACATTTTTGCCATTAATTGCAAAATTAGTACATTATTTCACAATAAAATAAGTCAGTTAATTTAGTCGCGCCGAAAATCCGTTGCCGTTCAAAACGTCAGCCTTCCGGTAACTCCGCTCGAAGGAGTTGGCGTGTTTGGCGCCAAAAAAAATCGCCAAAAATAGCAGGCTGTACCCAATTCTTAAGTAGTCCCGAAAATTTGATAAGTTTTTGAATACTCTTTTTTAATTATGGCTTTTCAGTTAAGAGGTTTGAGAAAAAAGTAATTAATGTAATAAGAACTGTAACAAATGAGGGGGAGAGAACAAGTGTGCCAGTTGCAACAGACTGCTCCTAAACGATATCTGTGTGCCATTGTGTTTCAAAACTCATTTTTTTATGTAAGTTGAGCCAAACTGCTCCAAAACTTAAAAATATTGCTTTGCTCAAATAATCAATTTCCCATCTCATTTGAAGCGATCCCGGCAAGCCGAAATTGCTGATCATTTTGTTTTTCACCAGCAGAATTCTAAATTCAGATCGCCCGCTAAAGTGAATAAAGTTGAGGACTTTGTCATGGTCGGCACCACGGTGATGTCCCAATACAGTTCTGCCTACATGAGGCTGCAGGCGAAAATTTTCCCCCATTTATGTTGTTGTTGTTGGTGGTGGTAATAAAGGACTCGCCTTTTATTCTCATTTAAGGATCTCACATTTGCTAATACAAACTAATTTGATTTCATAATAAATTACACAGTCTCTTAGCTGCGTTTACCGAACACCTTCTCCCTCTTTTTTAAAAAATTCGAGTTTTCTTTGTGTATCGTTAAAATTGGTATTTATTCCTCCCAACGCATTTGTTCTTTCATCATTTCATTACAAACCGTTGTGGAATCTGTATAAAATTCAACAATGGTCCTTTTTTTCTTCTTTTTTTGTGGGAGGAGGTAAGGGATATTTACTACTGGCTATAGCTACTTAACGGGAAGGAAAATAAACGCACTAGTTTTAAAAAGAAAAAAAAACCCATTAATATTTACAAAAAATTTTTAAAATATTTTAAAAAAACATTTCCTTTCTTAAATGCATTTCATTAAATTATATTTTTGGGGGGTTTGCTTTTATGTATACCTTCTCTGTTTCACGCAGTTTTACCGAGTTATTTGCGTAGACAAAAGTTGTGCGTAAAAGTTCGTTTCTTTTACGATAAGCAATATAACTTCTTCATCGAAAAAGAGATTAAAGTATTTGATGGGATCTCCGGAATCACTTATATTCACTTTCAAACCTGAATTCTCCATGAATGGAAACCTTGGGGGATTTGGATTTAAAGCAGAAGCATTCACTGCACACCAATCTCTCACATCATCCAGTGATATACTATCTTCCGATTCACTTTCAGAGGATGGAAATCCATCAGAATAACCACTTAACAATTCTGTTTCGGAATCACTAAACATTTTGATGCTGCGCTCCAAGAAAAGCAAGCGAATGAAAAAAACAAGCAGACAAGCGAATGAAAACACTCTGAAACTTTCGCTCGAGTGAAAGGTTTTTTTTATAGCCGACTGTACAGTCAACTCCCCATGCAGTCGGGATGCAGAGATATTGCTTACTATTTAGGCGCTTTCTAAAGCCAGAAAAGTTTAAAATAAAATAAAGACACAGAGCATTTCCGGCACATCTAACCTTTGTTATGTCTTTTAGATCGAATTCTTTTCTATTTCCTATTGCTATCTCCTGTAGGTTTAGGGCTGTTTAGGAAAAGAGGGTCCGCATCAAGCGGCACTGCATGGGGTCAAGATAATTAACGGAAGCAAATAATTTAATGGGCAACAATTTCAGAGACCTGAATCCTACTGCGAAAATCTACTTTATTCTCCCCTAATGAGTGTGAAATTTCACCAATAATTTAAGAAAATTCTCAAGCATTGTAGCTATTATATGATCGAAAATTGAAACCGTTTTTATTTTTAAACATAGAGAATAAACAGAAAGAAGCATATCCATAAACACACATGTATTATGTGTTTCTGTGTGTAAATTTAGTTCTATGTTTTTCTTTTTGTTTTTATTTTTCGTTATCAAGTTATATATATCCTCCTACCTCTTGGTTCTATCATTCTCATACAGATTTAATAGTAAATTTAAGAACACTATAATCCGGTAAAGATACTTTTGCTCTTAAAATATGCAACTCAAGTTTTTTATTAGTGTAGTGTTTTAGGGGCCTTAATATAAGATGCAGATGTTCACGAAAACATATTTATTCACAAATAACTAATCACGTTATATGTACATTTTTAAGCTTTAAGTTATTGTTCTGATGTTCTTAACCCAAAAACAGAATTCTCTCTATCTGGTGTTGCCAGATTCCAATTGATACAGAGTTCTTTTATTCTGGCTGTTGCCAGATACATTACATCTTTTCCCCCCTTAAAATTAAATTTGTTAAACAGATAATACACATTCAAATATTTAAAACACAACAAATTAACATTAAATAGTCAATAGTTAAATTCCTCATGGAAACGTTTAGGTTCATGTCTAATTCGACTGGAACGTCGAAGAAAAGTTCCTTGTTCGGGAGTAGTGACTTCTGGTAAATGGATATCTGTACCGTCTAACTCTGGTAATTGGAAATCTGAAACAGTCTCTGGCGTAGCTTTTTCATCGGATTTATCTACAGATGTTGGTGATTGTTGACAATGTTCAATGTGTTCTTGTTCTCGTTTCCGTAAATGATCAGCATGTACATGCATACCTTGCTGTGTTCTATAAGATAAAGGACCTGTTTTATCCTTTATTGTTCCTGGTTTCCATGTTTGGTCAATTCCTCGTTTAATCCACACATTGTTTTCCAATTTCAAAGTCTGTGTCTAGAAAATCTATCATGATAAAATTTTGATTTTAAGCTTTCCACGTCGTTTATATGGTCAGGTTTCAACCGATCAAATAAAGTTGAAAGTTCTCTGTTGAGAAATAGCTTCGCTGGTGTGCAACCCGTTGCTCGATGTATGGTTGTTCGATAAGTAAATAAAAAAACTTGTAGCTGATGCTCTTGATCGGAAAACTGATTAGATGTTTTCTTGAAGCGGGTTTTAAATGTGCGTATGACACGCTCTGCTAGTCCGTTACTTCTGGAATGATAAGGAGTAGATCGAATATGTTTTACACCATTCATCTCGCAAAATTCTCGAAATTCGGTGGAAGTAAATTGTGGACCATTGTCAGACACAATTATCCGACATATTCCATAAGAACTAAATAATTTTCTGAAACACTTTATGATATCTAATGATGTAACATTTTTAAGTTTAAAGACTTCCAGCCAACGTGAATGAGAATCGATGATGAAGAGCCAATTTTCACCATGAAGTTGAGCTAAATCAATGTGAACTCTATCCCAAGGTTTACCAGTGTTGTTCCATAACAATAATGGAGACTCAGCAATTTTTTGATGATGTTCATTGCAATCATTACAATATCTGACTGTTTGTTCGATGTCTCTATCGATGGCAGGCCACCATACTGACATTCTGGCAACAGATTTCATTGCAACTATGCCAGTATGTGATTCGTGGAGTTTATCAATCACTAAATATCTTAATTTCTCCGGAATCACTAAACGATTGTTCAGCAGCAAAATTCTTTGTTCATAAGTAAGCTCATTTCTTTTCTCAAAAAAAGGAATAAGTGCTTCATCAATATTTTGTTTTGAGGGCCAGCCTTTCTCAATGTATAGAATTACCTTTGATAGGACGGAATCCTTTTCCGTAAATCTACGTAATGTGCGACGTGTTAACGTAAGTTCATGTATTGTGTGATTGGCAATGCTGTAAACAAATGAAGAATCTTCAAATTTACTTACTTTCTTATCTGGTAACGGCAAACGTGACAAGGCATCTGGAACCACCATTTGTTGGCCAGGACGATGCTCTATTTCGTAATCGAAAGCACCTAGAGTTATAGCCCATCTTGTTAACCTTGAGGCTGCTAAACTTGGAACTTCTTTGTGTCGATTTAATATACGCTCTAATGGTTTATGATCACTCTGAATAATGAAATGGTGTCCAATGAGGTATTTATAGAACTTTTGTAACCCAAACATAATTGCTAGGGCCTCACGATCTATATTTGAATAATTGCGTTCAGCAGGTGTTAAAGTTCTAGAAGCAGCAGCAATAAGCTTCAGTTCCCCCTCTATGCGATGTTGTATAACTGCACCAAGTCCTCGAATTGATGAATCACAAGCTAAAATTATTGGTTGTTTTGGATCAAAATGTACCAGTATGGCTGGAGATGAAATACTTTCCCTAATTTTTTCGAATGTATTTTGATGACGTTCAGTCCATTCCCAAGAAGAATTTTTTGTTAATAGTTCGTGTAAGGGTGTGCACAGTATTTGTAAATTCTTCACAAAGCGGCTATAATAATTCACAGATCCTAAAAATGATCGGAGTTCTGAAACATTATTTGGAGGTGGTTGTTCTCTCAAAGCGCGTATTCGTTCAATGTCTGGCGAAATGCCTGTTTTGTTAATCACATGTCCAAGAAATTTAATTTCTTCTTTGAACAACTGTATTTTTGACATTTGTGTTTTTAAACCGACCTTACGAAAAATTTCAAATACCTGTCGAAGTCGTTGAGCATGTTCTTGTATATTTCGACCTCCGACTGCAATGTCATCTTGAAACCATGTAACACCTTCGATTCCAATAAGAAACTGGTCCATCAATTTTTGAAATATTATGGGTGCTGCTGATATGCCAAAAGGCATTCGACAAAAGCGATAATATCCTCTATGTGTAGCAATTACTAAATATTTCCGAGATTCTTCACTAACTTTAACTTGCAAAAATGCATCCTTTAAATCAATTACACTAAAAATTGTGCAACCATTTAATTTAGAAACAATGTCTTCGAATGTTGGATACGGATATTGTTCTGTTATCATATGTTTGTTTATCGTGGATTTAAAATCGCCACATAATCTAATTTGACCATTTTTCTTTGTTACGTAAACAACTGGTGACGCCCATTGTACGGTTTGCTCGTTAATATTAACACTTTCTAAAGTGCCATTTTCTATCAAACGATCAATTTCTTTATCGGCAGCAGGCTTAAGCGCATATGGAACAGATCGAGCCTTACAGATTACTGGTTTTGCGTTATCATGTAATCTGATGACCGCCTCAAAACTTCGAACTGTACCTATTTTAGTTTGATCAAATATATCAGCATAATCTTCAAGAAGTTGTGATTCAAGTGTTCGAACATTTTTATCAATATATTTTACCTCAAATTTTGGTTCTAAATGGAATACTTCCATCAAATCCTTGCCTAATATAGGTACACTGTTACCTGGTACTACTGTTAGTAAACAATCTTCCGATTTCGATCCGATTTTGATTTTCACTTTAATGTCTCCCAGTGTTGCAATCGGTTTATCAGGATACGCAATTAGTTGTTTAGATTTTAAAAGTTTCGGTTTCCCAATTATTCTATAAAAACTTTCAGGTATTATAGATTTCCCTGATCCAGTATCGTATTGAAAATCAATTTCTTTCTTGTTAATTACAGCTCTAACCTGATATTTATTATCATTGCTTATGTGAAAAATATGATGAACGAATTCTGCATTCCCAGATCGTACACATACTTTTTCAAAATGTCCTTTAGTATGACAACTGCGGCAAGTGGCTAATTCAGCTCTACATTTCTCCCCTTTCGAATGTTTACTTTTCCCACATCGAATGCAGACAGTTCGTTTATCTATTCGGAATTTATTACGTTCCATCTCGCTATGAACTTTTGGTTTGGTTTTGAAAACGGTGGGTTTGGCGCCGGCGTTGAAATTGTTTTTCTTTACATTCTGAGTTGGCGTATTTATTTTATTCACACTTGTAACGGGGTTTTTATGATCGGAATGTATAACAGATTCAATAGTTTCTCGATTGATATACGCAGATTCATAATTTAAAGCCGACTTCTCAATCTGATTAAAAGTTGCTGTTTCATCAGAGTGCTCACGAAACAAATGTTCTTGTATTCGGGAATCATTGATACCCAGTATTAATTGATCTCTTAAACGTTCATCTAAAGAATTCTTAAATTTACAGTTTACAGCAAGAGTTCGTAAAGCAGCAATAAATTCAGCTATTGATTCACCGTTACGGCGAAAACGTTGGGAAAATTTTGTTCTTTCGACATGGATGTTTGTTGCCGGTTTAAAATGCTGTTCCAAAAAATCTTTGATTTCAGAATAAGTTTTTTCGTCAGGAGAAATAGGATCAAAATTATCATTTACTAGTTTAAATAAACAAGGTCCCATACAACGTAAAATTAAATCTCGTTTATCTGCATCTTCAGTGATACGAAAAACTCTTATTTCAAGTTCAAAACGTCTAAAATAATATCGTATATCATCCTTACCTGGGCAAAATTCGTTGAAAGTAAACTTCGATAAATCAATCGCTCTAGTTTCCGTTGACATGATGCTTTACTTCTGTTCTTTTTTTTATCCTCGTCGCCAAAATGTAGTGTTTTAGGGGCCTTAATATAAGATGCAGATGTTCACGAAAACATATTTATTCACAAATCACAAATCACGTTATATGTACATTTTTAAGCTTGAAGTTATTGTTCTGATGTTCTTAACCCAAAAACAGAATTCTCTCTATCTGGTGTTGCCAGATTCCAATTGATACAGAGTTCTTTTATTCTGGCTGTTGCCAGATACATTACAATTAGCTTTTGAGTTTCGCTTAGAGTGAGGCAGAAAATTTATATTTGGAGAACAAAATAATCCCGTATTTAGATACGATTTTCGGAAACTGTGAAAATAATGTCTCATTACGAAAATAGAATTTAGAAGTTTTTTATTACAAATACATATAGTTATAAATGCTTGTACTGATAAAGGTCGTGTATGTTTTTGTACAAACATATATATAAAAATGGGGATCATATTGCCTAATTATAAAGTGAAAGTGACTGCAACGTGATTTTCTAAACATATGATACAATCAATATTCATGGCATATAAAAGATGTAACGAGAAAATTAACTGATTACGTATAGAGAAATGTTTTAACAGAAAAACAGAATTATTAATTATTATTCAAACCATCACTATTTTCTATTCAAAATTTTACCGATAGCAATATTTACTCTAAAAATTGTATTTCTATTTTTTTAAACTTAATCCTTTTAATAATTATTTATATACTGGGAAATGCGGAAATAAATTAAAATTTATTCTCATTATCTGATATTCAGTTAACTTCAGCTTATTCATTACAGTTAAAATCTTTAGAATATCAGAATTTTGATTTCAGTGTTGTGATTTATAAGGCCTAAGAATCATTTTCAAATCCAAGGTTTACACATATTCTAAATGAGATGAGAAGTAGATATGGAGCATTCATTTATTAGTGAAACCAGCTTAGAATACCCATCTTTAGTAGAATCCAATGAAAGTTTAGATTCCTTAAAAATCATAGTAATAGCTTTAAGTGAATGTTCGAAATCGAATTTTTTTACAGGTGTTTATATTAAACAATTCAAAAATGACCAAAAAATTTTAAAAATTTTAAAATTGAAAAATGGAATTTTTGAAGGTTTAAAAGTGATGTCACCTTAAACCTTCAGGTGGGACTATTAATTATCCAGACCAAAAGTTAGTATAACATAACGGATATTAATAATGGTTTGACAGATGGAAAATTAGGATTAACACTTCTAAATGAGAAGCTGCTATGTTTACATCCAAACAGAGAACAACTTACGTTAACTACAACCTATATATCAATAACACTCATATCCTCTGGACGGATACTGTTAAATATTTAGGCGTAACTACAGATAACAATTTAACATGGAAGTAACATTTACTTCTGTTAAGACTAAATATAAAAACACTAAGAGATTAAACTCTATATCCTCTAATTTCTCCCCACAACAAAATGGATACTAAATATAAGCTTCCCTTTTACATTCCTCTCTACGTCCAATTATTACCTATGCTGCACTACTATGGTCTTATGAAGCAGATTCTAATATTTAAATACTAAACTATTCAAAATTTAATTCTTAGCGAAATAATTAATGCTACCTGGTACTTTAGAAATACTAAAATTCACGAAGAATTAAAATTTCTTTCTATTCCAAATTTTATCTATAATCTCTCTGTTAATTTTCATATAACCTTAGCAA
>JAGEOH010000403.1:0-32500 GCA_032207245.1 Pardosa pseudoannulata
GCCCCAACTCCCTTTTAGGAGACATGACGTCATACTCACTCGTCTACGAGTGGGTCATTGCAGACTCACCCATGCCCATCTCTTGCTGGGTGAAGATCCTCCGCAGTGTGCTTATTGTAAAACACCTTACACAGTCGCACACATTTTGTCATTGTGTTGTTGTCTCAAATCAATGTACATAAAATTCTTTAAAAAATTATCGCCGAATCTTTACACAATCATCGGTGAAACGCCACATCCAGGCTTGTTTCCCTTTCTTCGCTGTACGGGTTTTTATTATGAAATCTGAATTCTGTGATTTTTTGTATGTTAATCTTTATTTCAATTTAACAATTTTTTGATTTTCAATTTAACAATTTTTTGATTCTCAATTTAACAATTTTTTGATTTTCAATTTCTCAATTTTCAATTTTGTTTTTCAATTTTCTTATAATGTAATAATCTATCTTGTATATATTTGCTATTTTTTTTCTATCTCTGTTTGTTTGATTTTTATGTGCTTTTAACGTTTAATTTATTGTTTCGCCTATTTCATCCTCAAAATTCCTTTCTCATGTGTTTATTTTTCTTTTTTATTTATCTGTTACTTTGTTTTTTAATTTCGTCTTGTTTGGCGCAGTTTGTCCTTTCAGGAATTAGCGCCACTAAATTCTAACCAACCAACTGAGGCTGCGCGCGTTTTGTGATCGTGGCTCTCAGAACAAATAATGTTGTTACAGTCCATTTCGAGTTTTGTTTTGTGTGTCAGAGGAACTGAACTATCGTGGACACCGGAGTGACCTGTGTCAGTGCTTTTTAATCCAGTGTGCATAACTTTCTTCAGTAGTTATATCGTTTAAATTTTTTTCAAAAATAATCTATTTCTAAGATTTTGATGATAATAACGAACAAAATAAAAGAGAAATATTTTTTTTCCCATTTTTGGCACGTTTTTCTCAAATACATTCCACAAGTAAGGGGTTCATTAAAGCTAATATAAAATAATATGAAAAAAGGACTTTCGAAGCTATAAAAATTTTGTTTCATAAAATATTTTTTATAGAATTTCATTGAAATAAGAAAATGTATTTGAATAATTCAAGTCAAAATGCCATTCCGCATAGTGGTCCGGTTTGTCCGGAACTAAGGTTGCTCATCGTAACACTTATTTGGCGTTATTTCTGTTATGTAGCCTCCACACTATGGCCAGTGGTTCACTACTGCCTGATGATAACTTTAAACAATGGTTCACGGGTTGTATCCACAAGCTGGACCACTCAATGAGCCAAGCGCCTGGATGCGTCCATAGGATCTACTGCGCACTTTAACTGCGCATCTGTCTGCCTTTGATCTTTGGAAAAAAAAACCGCCTCCGAAGCCATCGTTCGCCAAGGCTATTTTATCGTCTGCCGCCATCGACCACGATAAGCCATACCTCCTCCAGACGGTGGGGATGGCTTGCAGTGGACCCTAGTGGGGAGGAGCCTTTAAATATAAAACCTTATATTTAATATCTTTGTTGTAGAATAACTAATATTTATATATAGCTGAAAGCCAATAATCATACAAAGGGTGACAAAAAAAGAAAAATGAGTATTTCTATAAAATGTAATATTTTTGAAGCGAAATTATTATTAGATTTTTTTTGAAACATTTATGCATGATAGACACATCGGAGCCGACGAAGCTCAGTCGGTAAAGGTCAGTCATTTCGTAACCGGGGAATAATGGGATCGAGATTCAAGCATTACAAAGATCTGTCGTGTTTATTAATGGTGGGTAAAATAGGTCGCAATGTCTTTCAAGTTTCAAAATGATACTTGGAGGTGGATGGTGAAACCCATCCAGGAGGGTCTGCTGCTTCTAAATTCGGAGGACCCCTTTTTGAAGTTTAGTCTTTCTTTAGACTTCGTGGTTCCTCGCTCAGAGTTAAGCGGCTTATTACCTTTTAACATACACCAGTCTCATATCGCGACCGAATCTATTGGACCCCGTCGCGATATGATTTTGTTCGGTTTGGAGCACTACGGTCTACTTTTTGCAGCACGAGGGCTAATGAAACCGGGACCTACTGCTTAAAGCCGATTCCGAACGACTACTAACATCCATGCCAATGTGGGATTCGAACCCACGAACTCCGGTTCCGAAGGCCAGCACCCTACCCATTCGGCCATCGTTCGACTCTAGGCTTTTTTTTTACCTGGGGGTCAGTGACGGTCCCGATTGAGGCTTCTCCAGGCAATCCTCCGGGAGTCATTACAGGCAACCGATCAGAGCATAACGCCTATTCAACTGAACTGTCATCCTCCCAGACCCTCTGTCGCTCGGCTACTATAGATTATCGTAACAGGAGGAATTCAAATCAGCTGATTCCGGTCGTTAGTTCTGGACAAAACGGGGGGGAGGTCTTCACACTACACTAGCAGGATGAGTAACAACACTTATATTTCTTTGACAGAAACGGCATTGAGGTCGTTTCTTTTGAACACTTAACTGAACATTTAAGATGTTACCCAGTGACTTCATCACAGGCAGCAGTCAAGTAGTTCTAAAATGAACAGCGAAAGTCAAGAAAAATATATAATTTATCAAGGTCAGGGGAACATACAAATATTTCTTCAAAGTCAGGGAAACACTCAAAATTAAACTGATGTTTAACCCTTTGACAGTTTCATTTTTTTTCCAGAATTCGGTCAAAAAAAAAGTCACAATTTTTATTGCATTTTTTTGCTTATTTTACATTTTTAAGTAAAGATATGTTAATAAAATTAACATTTCTAATATCTTTAAGCATTTATTACAACTCTTTTTCTTTCTATGAAAGCATCATAGAACTGATGTTTATCTTTAGTCTCGTCGATATCCAAGTTCATTTTTGGAATTCCGGCGAAAGCAAATCTAGGAGGCGGATCCGAAGGATTATCACCATTAATTTCCAAAAATTGTGTCGCTTGACTGATTCCATCTGTACTACTATCAGAGTCGCTACTATCGAGGTCATCTAGTCAACTTTCGCTGCTATCATTTACAGATAATTCAGTTTCTGATTCCGAGTCACAGTTCGAATCTCAAGAAATGAGCTCCGTGCGCTCTGAATTATCCATTATTTAAAAGTAAAAATATATTATTCGACTCTTACATCCATAAAATTATCAGGCGGTTAGTAAAATATAACCAGAAAGCTATAGACGGAAAGATAACAATTTGTCTTCTGATACAAAAAATGCGAAAAAACCCCTCGCTTTTGAACCAATCGGAGTAGAAAATACAATAAACTACAAGCTATCATTTACTGGACGAATGATTTGTTACTAAAATTGTAAAAATACGGCCGAAACAGTGCAAGCGAAATAGAAATCAGATTGCCCGTACTGAGTAGGGCAAATCAGTAAAGGCCCGAAAGCTGTGCCCGTACGGCTTAAGGGCAAAACAGGGAAGGGGTTAATCATCGCCGAAGTGCCGAAAAGATACCAGAACTGAGCAGTTAAAAGGTTTGAGTGTTAGCATGAAAAACGTCGTCAATAGCGTATTATAGCATCTAAATAAATAAACTACTCCAGCAAATTTCTGAATGTTTATCAAATTATATAGCACTTAATGAATTTATCCAATAAAATCTTTAAATTGAATTTCTGAAAACCTGTGATTTTTGCTACATTACCACACCTCAACTGTCATAACTGCTAAAATTTTTAGAATTTAATTAGAATCTAATTGTTTTTAATGTTATGTATGCATTGAACCTCGGGAATATAAGTACATTCATTTTGAGGTGAGTCATGGGCATTTATCTTAGGAACTTCATTATTTTTTCTTGGTTTTTTTGTTCTAAATGACTTGATTGGCTATAACTCATTTATACTTTGGAATATTTTCATTCTGGAGGTTCAATCAGGCTTGCAACTGCTGATGTACTTTCAAAAAGGTGAGAAAAGCGGGAAGGGGTTGTGAAGACTCCCCTTTGTCCGAACAAGTGCCAAAACAGCTAATCGGAGTACACATGTTTACCTGGACTATAGCGTGGCGTCACAGAGTCGGGGATCTCGACAATCGGACTGAATAGACGAATACGCCCCCTGACGGATCTCGTTAATGAATGCTCGGAAATTCCGTGAGGGGATAGCCAGCGAATGAGAATTGAGCTAAAAAATATAACTGTAACTTTAGCTGACTTCTCAAGTAACTGGGATCTTAACTGACCCCAAAAACAGTTGGCGGAACCGTCACTGACCCCCCAGGTATAAAAAGCCTACAATTTTGCTACTCAGGGCTTTTCGTCATTTTTTTCGGAGGTGTGTCGACCTCGTGGAGGCTTTTGCCTTTTTACCAGAGAGCTTTCTAGTTCGGGAGATTCGTCAAGTCCGCTCCTATAGGGAACGGCAGAATCTCGATACCGAACGGGGGATCAATTGGGTTTGATCGCATCCTGAAAAGCCTCCCCACTTGTAGGGGACTATTAATTCTCTTCTTTTTCTTTCGACTGTGATCGTCGTGAGGAAGATTTACCGGCAACCATCCTTTGCAGTTCTACGTGATTCGGGAATTAACATTCCTTTGTAAATAGCCGTAGTTAATCGAGAATAAAAGTAAATTTCCAATTTTATCTTTGACTGTTATCCATTATTCACGTTACCTCTCATTTGAGAATATTGGAGGCGTCACAGGGTTAATGAACTGCATTGAGGAAAAAGCTGCGGAGTAAAGATTCGTTTTTACCAAAAAGCGTTCGTTGGCGTACTGGGCTACACTCAGTTCGTTGGAAATCGCTCTTCTGGAAGTTTGATGTCTAAAGTAGGGATTGTACAAGCACTAGGATAACCTCTATCGGGAGGGTCAGCAACCTGTCTCTTTTCAGATCGACGGGGGCCACTGCTGTGGCGGGAAGGTGCGGAGTGATCGAGTCAGGGCGGTCGCGTGCCACTCGCGAAGAGATAAGGGGGGATACGAGAGATTGATTGACGAAACAGTGCTGGTAATGCTTTGTGCTTGCCAGGGACCAGTGGGGAACTTTTAGTAACATTCGAATCGTCACTGAAAATCTATATCTATAAAAATGAATGTGTGTCTGTCATTCTGTACTCGATAGAATCAAAAACCATACATCCAATCGCCGTAAAAATTTCGGAAACTATTAGATATATCCTTGAGAAGGTTTTTGTAAATTTTTAATGTTCGAAATCCATTCCCTCCCCCTTTATCGAGCGTTTCGTGTCATTATTCCAAGCATTATTTTCCCCGGTTCAACGCAAACGATTCACTTTTTAATTGATCGCATCATAACTAAGTGAAAGAAGAAATATTTCTAGCAATGTGACGTCATTCTGTTAATCCCATGTAATTGTTTTAACTCCAGTTTTCTTCGGTTAAAATCAAGAGATTAAAATGTTTATCACATAATAAATAGGTGAAAACGATATTTTTTTTTATCATTATGAAGTTATTTCTTCAAATATCTCATTTATTCATTTCTTATTTTATATTACTTAAACATCGTGTGCGTGGTATCCATTCGATTAGATCGAATAGTTTTAGTGAATGCGAAACTTGAAATCTGGAATGTTCATTTGATATTATTTCTTCAAATTTTGGAATCAAATCACTTGTAGCAATCCTTAATACCGAGAGTAGATTTTCGTCAGTCATTTGGGATCGACATTTATTTTTCGTGAAAAAGATCTTTCACAAATATATGTTGAACCAAATAGTAAGCCGACCACACGCTTTATGAGGGTTTGCAATAGGGTTACAGCTGTTCAAATTATCATACTCTCTATTATTTATATATTTTTCCTTATTTATATGTACACTAAGCATACAAATACTGCTGATTTCAACAAAATCTCATATAAGAGGTTAAAAAAATTGCATGCAGGATTTTTCAAGGGGCCGGATAAAGTAAGGAAAAGGGCCGGATTCGGCCCGCGGGCCTGCTTTTGCCCACCTCTGCTTTAACCCCTTGCCTGTGGAACATGCTTGAGAAAAACGTGCCAAAAATTGAATTTTCTTTCTCTTTAACTTTGCTTATTACTATCATCAAAATGTTAGAAATAGATTATTAACAAAAAAAAATTATTTTTAAACAAAAGAATTACTATATTCCATATTTTCACATATGGGAAATGCAAGTGGATTTTTGCACCAATGACAGCCAAATAAATAAAATAATTTTCTGGATTAATATAATAAAGTAACACAACACTATTATTATCTCTATCCACTGTCATGAATCCTTTTGAATTTCACCAATTCTTTACAGTATCCGAGAAATGGCAACCAATGGCAAGGGGTGGGATAATTTGTGGAAATGTTAAAATTATCCCATTTACGTGTAATACCAGAGTTTCATATAATGGGATCTGCGCATTTGTACAAATCTCCCCCCTCCCGCATGATGAATTTTTACTTTTAGTTGTGGTCGTGGATTCTTTTTATACAGTTAACAAGAATCTATATTGAGATGGGTCCAAAACGGATTTTCTAGACTCTTTTGGCAAAGAAATAGAAATAAAAAAAAAAACGCCGAAAGAATTTTGTATTGCTGTGGAATGATGCAATGTAATAACAGACCACACTCTAACACCCACTCAACAATAAGATATATTTGGAATCTAAACACCAAATAGAATAAAATTGAGTTCCGTATGTATGTCCTAAACTGCCGAAACCCAAACCGGATCCTACAAGTCTGTGTTATCCTGACGAGTGAGCGGAACATAAAAATTATTTTGCTTATACGTAGGATGAGTCTGAAAAAGATTTAATATAAAGTAAAATAATTGGGACCCAGGTTTGATATTTCAAAAGTATAATAACAGCTATAAACAAATTGGTATCCTATTTTTCGGGCTTTGTTTTGTCTGAATATTTGCTCTATACCACCCACATTATAAATTGTAGGTTTCGTGTGGGGAGCCCATAAAATCTAAGAACATTTTGTGTTACCCCACATGCTTTGCCCAAATCCGACTGAAACTGTCTCTTTCCTTGCACTGTACTATACTATAGCAGTTTTAGGTGATTAACTTTTATTTTTAATTTGAAGGCATAGAACAGAAGAAAAATTTTAAATAAGTTAACTTAAGAGCATAGCAGAATACTAAAATTAAATTTAGTTACTCAGGTCAACCCAAACATTAACTATAGCCTGTCCATTAAGTGGAAGGTCTGTACTGAGGGAACCCTCATACTTCTAACAGCGCCTATTCCAGAATTAAAAACCAATGGGAAGAGTGGGCTTGCTGCTAGTCGACACCTCAAGGCGAAGTCTTTCTTCTATATTCTTTAGATTGTATTGAAAATTTGATTTTTTGAGGGTTTTGCGATGAATATGTGGTCTTGCATTAATATATCGTAGAAAAAAAAGTAAAAGAATGTTTATTGCCTTGCTGTTTGTTTTATGCCGAACGACTGCCGAAGGTTTAAGGCTTTGATCTATGGTACCGGAGTTCTTAGGTTCGAATTTCACTGTGGCATGGTCGTTCGTAGCCGTTCGAAATCGGCTTTAAGTTTTAAGTAATAGTGGGCAGAGGGCCTAATCAAAAACCCGGTACTGATAAGGAGAAGGCCAGGAGCCTGGTTGACTGGTTCACCACTAATCAAGGCGGCCATGAAGATTTTAACCTAAACCCACACCGTAAGGGTCAAAGTATCCCTTCACTAATGGCCATCCCAACTGCCCTGTGCAGTTATTGCTTCCCTCACCAACACCTGCTCTCATGTCAGAAAGTTCCATGTAGTACACTAGGTCATCCGGGTCAACCGGACTTTTAATCTGGGCAGGACTCCTTCCGAAAACTGCATTGGTTGTACTTACTGGTCTAGATTGTCTACATTTATTTTCAAGTTATTTAAAATTTTATGGGCTGAATGCTGACTTGGCTCCTGCGTAACGCATTGTTGCCGGACTGTCAGACCGAACCAGCCATTCAACACCCTACACCCGACTTCGGGTGAGTGGCTGGTTACAGGTAGTACACGGTTTTAAGCAGTAGGTCCCGGTCTCGTTAGGCTTCTTGTTGCAAAAATGTAGATCGTGGTGCTCCAGGCCAAACCAAACACTTTTTTAAACTATTATCTTAATTTCTATGCTGCTTCATATTATTTAGTTTCTATTTTGATATATAATCAGGGATAAAGAGAAGCTAAGAGCTATTAAAGTAATATTTATTCAAGGTCTTCGTCGGTAGGTATGCCGTAAGTAAGTTTTTCAGTGAGATAAAGTTTGTGAACCACAGAGGTAGTAAATAAATAAAACACTAACACAGTTTCCGTATTTGTTTTATGCGGTGTTAATTTAGAATGCGGACCTTGTTCCGTTTCGAAGACAAATCCGTGATATGCGTGTTATATAAGTACCTGCAACCCTGTCACTTTTCGACTCACATTCTGCTCCAAATTGCAGTGACAGGATATTTTAAATGTGAATCCCGAAATCCGTTCTTATCCAACCCTTTTCTTACCTCATTTCGGGACGCTTTCTATGTCACGGCGACTAACCTACTTACCTGTGTTCGCGATCAACATAGAAACACAGTTCTGCACTATTTGAAGCGGTTTTTTTAGGGAAGTACACGAGATGGTGTAAAACTTGATAATCCCCGTCATATTATGGCATTCAGCGTGTATTTTTTTTAGTTGAAGTCGCCTCAAAATCTATATTTGAATGTTACCCGTTTTGACTTTTATATGCCTGCAACATGAACTGCTGTTTTAATAATTTTTGTTATTGATCTCTGGACAGGGGTCCTTAAGATCCCACTGAAATGTCACCTTCATGAAAAAACAATCCTTCATCTCCACGTTCTAATTACGATTTTCAAGGTGAAACCGACACTCGATTCAACAGTGAAAGTTGCGACACTGAGCTCGAGTCACCACAAAATTAAATAGAAGACGAAACGAGAACTTTGAGAACAATAGAATATTGAAGGAATATCTATATAGAGTTGCGCCTTGAATTAGGAGTTTAATTAGTTCTGTTCCGAGTAGGATATACTGGGAGGTACCTACATTTGATATTTCGTTTCTTCCGTGGGACTTTTTGTTTGTCTCCCATTCTTATCCAAGTACAAAACGCTTTAGATCATGATTTATAGATATCTCTGGAACGACAGTGTCGAAGAAATGAAACATAGAACAAGCAAGAGTTAGTTGCTGGCAACATTTGATACAATTATTATGATCCATACAACATTAATCCTAGGTCTCTGATGCTTTACGATTAAAACATTAATCCGTTTAAAGCTAAAAATTTTTGTTTTTCCTGTGAATTAAAATAAATTTTGAAAAAGTTGTCGGGCAGACGTAACAGTTCTAACAATGCTGGACAAGAACGGGATAGCGTTCTAGGATTCAAGAGTTTAAAACCGTAACACGGAGAACTAAGTTGTAAGCATTTAGAAATACTTGGCAGTTCGAATTTATTTGTGCAGATAATATGGTTTGTTAAAGAGTTACAGCCTGCTGTTTCATTACACTACGGCTAATGCGAACGACTGGCACTTACTGCTTAAAGTTAGATCCGAACGGCTACGAGCATCCCTACCAGCAGTGGGAATCGAATCCACGAAGTCCGGTACCGAAGAGTGAAGCCCTACCCATGCAACTATCGTTTAGTTTTGGAGAGACGCAGTTAAGAAGTGGAGAGTGTAACAAGTGAGATGAAATTGATGTGATCATTTCACGAATATTTTATGGTTCAGCTTATCTATAAAGGTATAATGTTTGAAATATGGGATTATGAAATTTGTAAACGTAATATGAAATGCAAACATGTAAGCATTTAAAACTGACGTTCCAGCGTATCTCTATAGATACGCCAAAAGAGATATGTGTAAAGCAGTTGAAAACTGAACTCAAAACTAAATTTTGTCACTCTTATGTTTATGTCTTGTTTACTTTTGGAGACGTAGTTTAAAACCAAGACTGTAGTGAAGAAACTAAAACATGTCGCCAACAGATTTAACACTTGTTTATTTCCTATTGGACTTGAAACTTTTTATCTAAACATTCCGAAATTATAGCGCTTGTTCTTAAAGAATAACATTCTCAAGGCAATGTTTCAATGTCAAGCCGTTTGTTTTATCTGTATCATAAAAACCCTTTCCTGGGCCTATAAAATTAATCATTTCGTGACTTGACTTTAAGATCACGTAAAGAGATTTTCAAATACGTTACGTATTCGACAGATTACATCTTTTCGAACTCTTCCGTTGAGCTATAAATAAGTTAAGGGGAAGATCTCTGATAAACGATATAACGGACCTGATGCCGGTAACGGGTCCTCGTCCCACATTCCAGCCTTGGTCCAGGCCAGGAAAGAGGGACCCCGCTCTTGTTTTTTTTTCGGCACGTGGCTGGAATCAACAGTGTTTCCCAATTCCGATTTCCCCCTTTGCTTGGCAACCTCTTTCTGTGATGGCGTCAACCTACATACCTGTTGATGCGGAGATTTAAATGGGAGCGGGCTCGGAAGGAGGCAGCCAACATTTTCGATTTCTGCATCACGGCAATAAAAGAGAGAAAAAGGGAAGAGAAAAATAAAAGAAAATGGCCGCCTCTTACCCAAACAACCACCAAGAGACGAAATTTCTTGGCAGACGAAATGCGGACGGGGACGACGACATGACGGTAGTGAGGGATGAGGGGTCGTGCAGCTGTTACAGAAGTGCTACAACTACAACTTATATGCGGTAACCGACGAAGTCTCGAAATTTTAACTTCCATATCTGTAGACTTTGGATAATTACACCTTTACATACTTAGAACATGTGCGAATTTTTAAGGACTTCCCAATGTCCATCTGTACGCGTTGAAAAAGCAGGGATTCAGTTTAAGATTCTACTTCCCGCTGCAGAATGCGCGGATTTTTCACTTGATAGCCGGTTCAAGTTGACATAAGATCTTTCATAAGATCATAGGTTTATAAGATCTTTCATCAACTGAAAATGTTTTCGCTATCAGTTGATAAATTCGAGGAATCTTCTCCAGGAAAATGAATCTTAAACCGAATTCGTCGTTTTTTCAACACTTGCAGGTTGAGATGTAATAAGGTCATTACTGTAATGATAGGATTTTGTCCATAAAGCTCTCCAAAACAAACAAACCATTAAGGTTTGGTTTTCCTTGAAATTGGTTTGGCGCTACGGTTTACTTTTTTGAAACACGAGAGTTAATGAAATTTTGCTTACTTCTTAAAGCTGATTCTAAATATCTGTAACCTCCCTCCAGAAGTAGCAATCAGATATCCTAGTAGGTATTATTTAGATGCTAGTGTCGAAAGGCAGAACCTTATTAGTTCGTCCATTACCTAGCTTGTCTCCTATTCATTATAAATGCATTCTGTGATTTTTCAGTTTTAACTTGCTTCTAGCACGTAAAATGGACTAGGGTGTTTCATTCTAAGATAACCAAGATTTTCCACTAATCCAATTGCAGTTCCATAACCACTGATGTTTTAATTACCACTTTGCACCTGCCAGCAACCGTGTTATAAAAACGATTTGCAAACTTGGTAAGGGTTTGATTTGCTTAATTCTATAGTATGAGTAGAGAGTTCTTGGTACCTGTTTTCAACTCTACCTTTATATTCTGAGTTTCTACATTACAACAAGGGAGACCCTACACAGAAACAAAATTGCTGAAATTCATCTATGTCAGCTACTTTTGACTCTCTAATAGACAGACGAAAGCGTAAGGTTTTGCCTATAACTTTTAATTAGTCGAATAAAAATTCAAAGTTAGTTTCATTTGCTGTTAAAGTATTTTGATACATATTACAAAGGTTTTAAGAATCTTTTCCTAAGTTTTGGAGATTTGGTCTAACATATCTGGTACCTTTAACTGAAGTAGCTCTCTACCACTGGCAAAAATATAAGGAATTTTCAGTGGACCTTAATTTTTAACAGATCACTTCTTTTATAAAAGCTTGTACCATTTTCCCTAAAGTTGTCCTTTTCGAATGAGTGCTTCAGTTCATAAAGTGTATTTCTAAGGATTCCATGTGCGAAAAAAAACTTAACTTAGCTTCCTTTCAAATGATCTTTACCTTGGTAAGTTTCTGCACCATGTCGAAGAATGTTCCAGAATGGCAGAGTTTTATCTTTTGACGTTAATATGAGATTTTGAAAATATTGTGCAATGTAAAATAGGGTCTAAGAATTACAAATGCGTCGGGCAATAGAATAAACGTACGTTGTGTGTTACAAATAGTCCTACATATATTTTTCTAAATTTTCATATATTAATTTGTTGATGCCAAAGATTATTACTGGTATGAAACGCTTTTATTAGGATTCGTAGCACACGAATTGCTGAAACGAAATGCCTGCAACGAGATAGGATGGGTTTGTACAATCCACCAGGTTGAAGGAAACTTATTTTGTTACTTGGGGCCAATAGACATAAATTACTGTCTACTCCAAAGTCCATTAATATGTAAGTCAATAATAGGAGTGGAGCCAACAGATTGTGGTCTAAACGTTTGAATCTAGCTATCATTTTGCCATAATGTGCAAGAAAAATAATTTTAAAAAGTATTAAACCAGAGTAAACTTCGATTTTATATCTCTATAAGTTATTTCTTCTCGCCAAAGTTTGTACCTGACTGAGATACAACATGTACTTCATTTTGGGATATGGAGGGCTGCAAATAAGTTGAGTAAACCTCGATGTATTTTATGGCTGACCCCCTTTCACGATAAAAGTGCAAAACCTCGATGTAGGAATGAACAAACACCGCAATCGGGAACGTTGCCAGCCTACCTCCCCGACCTCTTGTCGAATCTAAAAATACTCGGGAGACATTCTCTCCTGCTTTTTTCCCGAGATCTCTTCCTCCAAGGACAGGCAGGCAGTTTCGTCACGAACACGAAATAGGTCCAATGCCCTTGGGCGGAATTCTGTCCGTGGTTTTCCTCGGCCCTAGGTGTTGTCATTATAAATAACCCGCCCGTCAGGCAGTCACTGGATGCGTTTTTGTTGACGGAGGGTGTTCTAGGTACGCTATATTGCACGGGACATTTTTTTTTCTCTCTTCAAATATTTTTGGAACGAGGGCCTCGCAGGCTTTTCGGAATCCTGAAGTTCACTGCCACAATTCTGCCTAACTCCGAGGCAGACTGCTTCAAAAAATGGGGACCGCAGACGTTTCGAAAACGATAAAGATGGATAGGAGAAGCTCTTGGCCAAGATGAACTTTCTGTTTATGAGAGAAAAAAAAGTACTAATATTTGGCAAGGCAATCGTGATAAAGAAGCTATCTTTAGAAATCTATCATGCGACGTCATCGCCTTAAAATATTTGTCTTCTTTTAACTGAACGACGCAACACATATAAAACAAAGATCTAGGATTCTTTCATGCTTTCCTTATTCATTCTAAAGCAATATGCTTATAACTGTTAAAGCTCCCTATTTACAAAGATTCTTATGCAAGACTGTCCTAAGATAAATACAGCTTAACGATGGCCGATTGGCTAGGGTGATGGCCGTGTAGTTCGTGGGTTCGAATCCCACAGTGGCATGGATATTCGTAGCCTTTCGGAGTTGGCTTTAAGCTGTAGGCCCCGGTCTCATTAGCCCTCGTGTTGCAAAAAGTAGACCGTAGCACTCCAAACCGAACCAAACCAAAGACTTCTATGTTGGCCAGGTCGAACGATGTCCGAATGGTACCCTGCTCTGTACCGGAGTTCGAGGGTTCGAATTCTGCTGCTAGCATGGATATTCACATGGTACCAGTTTAAGCAGTAGATCCTTGTCTCATTAGCCTTCGTGTAGCAAAACAGTGGACCGTAGCGCTCCAAGCTAAATTAAACCAATATGTGCTACGTTTGGGGTTGGTGATTGGTGGAAAACACTCCTATTCAAACAGTGCAAAAAAAGAAAACCATGGTCCATTCTGTACCAGACGAATTTAGTACATTATGGTACAAAAATGGATCCAATTATAGTGGTCTTCAGGAATTTATTTGGTATTGAACTTTCTTGGAAAGTAAAAAACGAAGCAATCAGAAATCTTCCGGACTATGATCCTTTGAGATATTTTTCAAAGGCCTAGAGATACAATAGTGTTCCATGCCTTTATTAAACCT
This sequence comes from Pardosa pseudoannulata, assembly GCA_032207245.1. NCBI lineage: Eukaryota > Metazoa > Arthropoda > Arachnida > Araneae > Lycosidae > Pardosa > Pardosa pseudoannulata. The sequence goes on from JAGEOH010000403.1 coordinate 14,068, forward strand.
ATTCCAATAATATCACCGGCGTTGATGTCTCGGCCTGATTTTGTAATACTAATTTAGTTGAATTTGATTTATTTTAATCACACCATTGCACTTTTAGAACTTATTTAAGCATATAATATTCAACATTTTTTCTATAAATTTTTGGGTCAGCTGTAATGAGTATCTTAATGTGTCTAACAAATTATTTCTTTGGATGTGGATTTTTTTGCTCTTTGGTGCTACGAGACTGCTTCATGTCTGTGTGAAATATTTCTGCAATCAAGGAAATCAATTCAATCAACGGAAAAGAAGATTAACCAACAGATTACCTCAAACTGTTATCTAGAATTTAAATAATACTTTCTGCGTTTAATGTTTAGTGGAATTTAATTTATATTTATATACCATGCTGTCAAACACCGTAATTCAATGGTTTCGTCAGATACAGTCGTTGTAATCAAAGCTGTTGAAAGAAGATACTATGTAACTCACAGGGCAACTAATTGCCTATCGCTTTACAACGAATTCATTGTCATTTTACAGGATAATGGTAAATGGATTGTTGATGAACGATGGCTGAATGGTTAGGGTTCTGGCCTTCGGAACCGGAGTTCGTGAGTTCGAGTCCCACTATGGAATGGATGTTCGTAGCCGTTTGGAATCAGCTTTAAGCAGTAGGTCCCGCTTTCATTAGCCCTCGTATTGCAAAAAGTAGACCGTAGTGCTAAAAAAAAACCAAAAAACCAAACCAAAACCATGGATTGTTGATGTCTATACCAATAAAGTAAACACTTTAGAAATATATCTAATTGAAACGTATTACCAGTCTGTAAAGCTGTTTATTTGAAGCTTAAAAATTTATTGTAACAATAATAAACAAATGATAAAGTTCTGGATTAATATAATCTGGAATAAAGGGATTAACCTATTAAAAAAAAGCTGAACAGTGGATGAATGGGTAGGGAGCTACTCTTTAGTACCTCAATTCGTTGGTATGATTCGCACTCCAGGCATGGATGCACGATACCGGCTTTAAGATGTAGGATTTGGTCTCTTTAGCCCTCTTGTACTAAAAGATAAAGAAGCTATTGTAAGGAAGCAGTTCTCCAAACCATACCAAACCTAACCTAAAAGAAGAGTAATTGTAATGTTTTAGCTCTGTTTTACAAGTGAATGTTTTCGCATTTTATATGTGTGATAAAAATCTTACCTTTTGTAGACCTTCCTCTGGATTGTTCTCATACCAAGTTCATTTTATGTCGCTGACGTATCGGAACCTCCAATTTGGAATATGTATTCGGAAATATAGAGGGCATATGGACTTCTAGCTGTTATCTGTACTTCTCTCTGAGCTTCCAAATGTGTAAAACAACAAAAGGTATGATGAAAACATTTGTAATACTGCCTATGTCTGCTAAAAGAAGCTACTACCACTAAACTTTAATGACTACCAGGGCCGTAACTAGGGCGTGGCAAAGGTGGCACATTTGCCACGGACAAATCAGTGATATGGGCGCCTCACCGTGAGGAAAATGGGGTCCGAATGAAGGCGATTCACCCCGAGTACAGCCGAACGATGGCCGAATGGTTAGGGTGCTTGTCTTCGGAACCGGAGTTCGTGGGTTCGAATCCCACTACGGCATGGATGTTCGTAGCCGTTCGGAATCGGCTTTAAGCAGTAGGTCCCGGTCTCATGAGACCTCGTGTTGCAAAAGAGTAGACCGTAGCACTCCAAACCAAACCAAACCAAACCAAACTAAACCAAATCGTGGTGGTGGTGGGGGTGAACGGTGACTCCCACGGTGCGATACGCAATTGTTACGATTGTTTTTTCAACCAATCGTGCTTCGATTGCTAAGTGATAACTCTCCTTCTTTGGCATTCAAAGCAGCTATGAAGTAGGTCCCGGTCTCATAGCCCTCGTGTTGCAAAAAGTAGACCGTAGCACTCCCAAACCAAACCAAAATCACCGAGTAGAAACAAGGAAAAGTTGAAAATATTTTTTTTATTGTAATATTCAACGTGTTTCAAAAATTACTTTTTTTTTTAATGAATTTTCTTATTTTTAAAAATGCTCCTAGAGAATAAACTTGTTATAGATTCTTACAAAATGTTTATCAAACACTCCTAATAATTCTTAATATAATTCTGGGTATTCGTTTTAAATTTTGAATTTACTAAAGTCATTAACACTAAATTTAAACTTAGAAATTCACTAATTTTTTTATGAAAATTCGATGTACAAATAAAAAAAAAATATTGTGATGAGGTGATTTAGATCAGTAGTATAATTGATTCATTCCTACAAGAAGTAAAATGCTCGGGGTCTAAATCTGACCTCATCGCATCTCTTGAGAGGGCCATAAAATTATATTCAACGGTTATTGTTGTCTTGTACGGTTGTCTCGGGCAGTCCCAGATTAGAATCTCGTCTTCGTACTTGACACTCAATAAGAATGTACCTTTGTGGAGTTATTTATGAGTCCCTAGGGGACAGTGCCCAATTAGAATGGATAAGGTTTTCCACGTTGGCGGTCTCAAGGCGGGGTTTAAGCAGACCAATTAGATTCGTACAACTATCCCGATTGGATGATGAGAAGGAAGAGGGGACAAAGATGAAATTAATAAAATAAGAAAAATCTAAAAAAGAGAAGGTGTTCGGAAGTCCAGACGAGGAGAGAGTCCGACGGAAGGGGTTCAGGAGTCCAGTCGAGGAGACCAGTCTGACGGAACGTGTTCGAGAGTCCAGTCGAGGAGACGGGAGTCCGACGGGAAATCAAATATTAAGGCCACACCCCAAAAACACTCAGAAGAAAGCCCCTGACCAGACCGACGGAAGATCCATACATACCCAATCCTGATCAGCCCTCGACCAGCAGTGTTCCGGGCACACCCTATTAACTCACAAAGGTACCCCTTTTACATATATTTCAAAGTGAGATTAGGTCCTCTCTCTTATATTTACGTATTTACTTAAGTGTTGAAAAATTGTAATAAGAACTAATTTAGAGTGGTACCTAGTTTTGAAGATGTTGATAAAGCATATTTTATGAAGATAGAATCAGATTGTGTGTACATAGATGCATATATATATATATATATATATATATATATATATATATATATATATATATATATATATATATATATATATCAATATAATAAATTTACTTTTTTTATTTTAAGCTGGTTTCAGATGCTTTTTAATTTAGCTTTTAGTTTGTTTTCATATTTTATGTCTGTAGTTTCTCATAACCCGTGGTTAAATTTAGTCCTAAAATATTTTTATACAACGCAACCAAAATAAATACCACTATACATTTGATCACAGGTTAATACCCAAATATAAACGAGGACTACACGACAAATATTTCCCTCAAATAAACTGTTCAGTTTATGAGCAAAATAATACCCTCGGAATATTCAAAAATATTTTTAAGTATTAATAAGATAAAAATGTAAGAAAAAAATTTAAAAATGAATATATTAGAAACATTTTAAGAATCAACCCTTTAATGCCTGGCGTATCATTTAGATATGGCTAAAAAATAGCTTGTAGAGTTTTTATGTTTTCTTTCCTTTTGAGAGTAGGTAATGGGCAATCTTATAAACAATCTACGAAATTTTCAAGTAATTTCTATTATTTCTATTTTTTTCATTTAGATCTAGATTTTATGATTTTTTTATCAGCGCTCATAAATTTACTTTTTCGGCAGGTACAGAATGAGATCATGACAAATTTGCTTTTTCCATTACACTACATCATTTTGCAGAGATTATTTTACCTGCAATATCAAATAAATCTTTTTTCAGGAAGTTTTTCCTTTTTTTTTATAAATGTCACTCTATGTTTAAAACGATAACTGATCACTAACGTGACATGCTCTAGTATTCAAAATTGTTTGATCTTCAAATTTATTTCAGTCTGTACAGTCCATATTAACTTAGATTTAAGGTAGGCTCCGAAATGTAATCGGCAGAAATGACTTGGGCATTAAAGGGTTAACAAAATATTTTGCTAGTTCATTCTGAATATATGATATAGGAAAACAAAACATGTTTATATATTTTTTTGCTATATTTGGTGGAAGGGGCCCAGACTCGTTTTTTCGCCCTTTAGCGCCCACGGGCGCTAAAGAACCTAGTTACGGCCGTGATTACGACTTCTTTCAATTAGGAGATATTGGTGCTTTTTAAAGTTATCAAAGCTCAGATTTATAGGCAGGATTAAAATATTTTCTCGATGTTCTATCAATATTCGTCAGATCTATAGAAAAAGCTGTTATAGGCAACAGAGCTGACGAAGTTGTTCGTAGAAGATGCTACGTGAGTCAATGACGTCTCAGAAAATATTGAGTTGTAAACGGTACTGCTTGACACCAGCGAGTAATTCGTGTTCATCTCTTGGGATTCAGTTCTGTGAGTATTGCTCTCGGAATATGCATGACTATTACTCATAACTGGTGTGGACATCGCGCTAGAAGCTTCTTCGTTATAGTCAGAAAAACTGGGTTGCGAACGGATGCTACTAGACAGATCGAATGAACTCCTAATTGTTGTATAGTGGTTGGAAATGCTTTTGTCTTCATCTGTCGTAGGAGATTTAACTATTGCAACTGTTAGATTGTCCTCTAACATTGGTAGATTTAGAGAGGGTGTGGCAACGTAGCCTTCTGGAAAACTGTCTGACGCCTTTTCTTCAAAGGTGGAATCGAATTCGGTGTCGTTATCTTCAATCTTGACCAAATTCCATGACTGATCACTTGTACTATACTTAACTACCGGATATTTATGTAGATTTAGACTCAACGATAATGCCTTACTATGAGCGTAAGAATGCACGAATGAACTATTTTTACCACTTTGTTCCACATAATTCTTCGTTGTAGAAGAGCGCGTAAAGAATTTAGTATCAGATAGAATGACTCTCGAGCTCGAAATTTCAGATTCCGTTTTTCTTGAAGAAGATATGTCATTTTTACTATTTAGAATATGAGCATAGCCTTGTTTATTTTTAGACGATGACTCTAATCGATTTCGATAATCGATGAATCTTGAGGGATAAACTCCTTTGGTTCCTCGAGCAGAATATGTCCGGTTGACTACAGATTCGTGGCAGTTAAGTGACAGTTTTGGAGGAAAACCTGTTCTAATGGAATCTAGATCACCAAAGAAACATCTTTGGAAATTATTTTGCCAGTAAGTATTTGCGGGAGGTATTACAAGATCTTGCTTCGTGCTTTGAACACACAATCGTAGTGAAGAAGATACAAAACTTTGCAAATGCAAAAAGTTTTTATTGATTATTCCGAAGTCCACATTTTTGTTCTGAGTACTGGGGTTAGATCCTAGAAAGTAAAAAAGTAAAGTATAATTTCAAACAAATAGAGATGCTTATTTTTGAGAGCACTTGCTTTCATAGTATTAACCACTATCAACCCGTGGATATTTGTGGGCCATTTTACTATAGGAGAACTGAGGAGAACTCTAGGGCAGTGAACTTTACTCCCTACTACAACACAAAGTGGGCCCTCTTCATTTTAGGCGCAGGGACTATTGCAGCGAATGAAAAGCCAGCGAGCTATTAAAAACTAACATTTCACTTTATTTGAATGGCATCACTTACTTGTTGTATTTATAAAATGTTGTTACTTGTTCTTTTTACTTTTTGATTTGTAAGTTAGGAAAAAATACTTGTATTAAAAATATTATCGCCAAAACAATTACGAAACAGGACCTAGAACTTATACTTCCTGCTGTTGGGTATAATATCGGTGAAATATTTTACTTCCGAAATCAAAACTTCGTGTTTTATTTTTACGACTCGGTCAATGGCGCCTGCCGGTAAAGCTGCAGATAGAATGACTCAACTTCAGCGAAAACGGCAAACCGTGGGAAGTCATATTTCTCGCTTTTCGGCTTGACTGAAGAACAGGGTGTCCCTGCTAACTTGGCGATAAAGCTCTGATCATGGTAGCCTAACATTTTCTCCTGATCTCGCCGTGTTCAAACAATCTGTATCTATATTTTAATTTATATTATATTTGTATCATCTCTTCATGTGGAACCTATTTCTTATATATTAAATGCCCGTAATGCTTAAAAATATTAGATATAATGAACCATTAAAGGTTCGCTATGGCTCATTTTTAATAATTTGGAGCTGTTGGCTTTGTAAACTGTTAAGGAATTAATTGCCGATAAATGTAAATGTCCACTTTCTCAGAGGTTTTCGTTAAAAAAATGTATATAATACTATTACAATGGCTCAATTACATCAATTAAAGTCACCCAATAGCAAAGGATACAATGTTGTTCGGATGAAATACCTTTGTGTTTTATAAGACATCGCCAATAATTTCACCAAATTTGCCAAGGGGCACCCTATTCTTCAGTAGTACCCGCTTTTCTACTGAAATTAATACTTTGAAAGATGATTTTTCAATTGAGGGCGTTCTATATATTTGTAATCACTTAACAACTGCTTTAAGTGATATGAAACTCATAGATAATGAAATTCAGAATTTCCTTTCTGGAGAAGAAGTTGAAAAGGGTAATAAGCAGTGTGGAAATTACATAGATACTGTTGAATCCGCAATTTTCAAAGAACGGAAAATTATTTAAAATAAATAATCGCCAAATACACATAATGTTACTGCTTTGAATAATGATACCAAAACCTTGGCGACGGCATTTGGCTATCCTTCTACTACAGCGCCTGTTACTCAATCGTATACAGTTAAATTGCCAAAGGTTGAACTCCAATCATTTACAGGAGAAATAGAACAATTTTTACCTCGTTAGTATTCATGATACTGTTGAGGCCTCGAACGTCATCGAGCTGCGGTATCTCATTCGGCAAAAGCGTCGATATCATAACCGGAGAGTTGCTAGTACGAACGGGCCAAAGATCACCGTGTTCATCAATGGTGGCTAAGGGGCTTAAAATAGGTTCATGGTCGTAATGTCCTTCAATTAATAATTTCCCAGTTTCACCCGGAACCCAGTTCGGTGGGGACGCCAAGCGTGGAAGATATCGCCAAATTCTAGAACCCTATTTTCTGGCAAACCTTGCTCTTCCTTTTGGACTCTTTAATAAAAAAATTACATTGGCGCCTTTATTTTAGGGTATTGAAATAGCGTGATTTGAATATCTGATTATTTGGTTCCTGAATAACAATACTCAAAAGGAATTTGGATTTTCTAACGTCCATTTGCTGTGCTTATTTGTTTTTTGCCTGAACTCTTGTGCTATCCTTTTCGTATAATTTAATACTCGAGTAAAAATATTAGGGCTTGTACTCAATTAAAGATTCATGCTCATTTTTAATAATTTTGACTGTGTGAATTTATGTAGAGGATTAATGGAGAAAATCCAAATGTTTTCAGGATTTTTTTTAAATCGATCAATGTTACCTCAACTACAAATACTTAAATTAGGTCAGCGCAATTTTATATTTTTTGCTTAATTTTTATATAACAATTTGCAAACAATTTATATTTTTTTTTCTACTTTGCTCTTTGAATTACAAAAAAGTGTCATTTTTATTTTACTGCTTTGAAATACGCGTGATTTGAATTTTACTGTTCCGTATTAACATTATAAAATAATATCGAGAGGTTTGATAACTTGCATAGTGGTCTGGTTTTTTTACTATTTTTTTTTTTTTAAATTTAATTACTTCAACAAGCTACAAAAGCCAAATAGAAACGCGACGCAGTTCGCAAATGTCTTAAAATTCATGTGTGTGTTTTGTTTTTTTTTAGAGGATCAGCCCTCAATTATTTTCTTTTTTTTTTTTTTTTTATTTATTCTTATATTTTAAAAATAAGATTTTTTTTTTTATATTTTTTTTCTTTATTTATTATTTTTGAAAATTCAAGAGTGTCTTTATTTTTTTTTTTTATATTTTCTTTTTTTGTTTTATATTTAAATTTTTATAGTGTATAACATTGTTAAAAGTGATACGCTAAGTAATAAAAGTAATTTTATTACGAACCTCTACCGTTATTGTCACGGAAGATCGAGGGGAGCTTTACCTCACTTAGATAAGAAAAATTATTTCACTCCCTTACTATCTTCAGAATTTTAAGCTAAAGATTTATTATTTATTTAAAACATTTACTCCGTTCTTATATTTCCATTTTAAGCTAATAATTTCTAGAAGTAATTTGTACCGTACTTTATAACTTTTTAATCTTTTGATAGTTTTATTAAATAGCAACCGTATTTTATAAAAATAACTAAATATTTTATAAGCATAATTGCTTAAATATAACCAACTGATGCTTATATTTTGCTTAATTGGCACTTATTGCAAAATTTCCGAGCTGTTTAGTTTAATAAACAGTACAAAAGCACCTTTAAATACATTAAAACTCAAATTTAAATTTGTATTCATCTTAACAAAATTTCAAACCCTTTTTTTTTGTTCAAAATATGCTTTGAAATGGGGTATAAACTTAATACACGAACTGTAAACATCACTTGGCGACAATTTGGCGATCACTTGTACAAGAATAGAGCCAAAAACATAACGGCGGGGCCCCCGGAACTTGGAATTTACCCTTCAAGTTCTCAAACAATATCTCTGGGGGTGGCAGGTCAAGCCTGGGGGTCTTCTGCTGGGTCCATGCTTCTAAAAGGCTTGTAGCTAGCAGGGGACATGTTACTCGCATTGATAGCATTCTTTAAGCTACACGTGCTGTTCGGGTGGTGCTAAAAGAGCAAAAGTTTCACAGCCGTATAAAATATGTGATAAAATTTTTTGTATGGCAAGTTGAATTGAAAATATTTCTGATATATCTTGATTTCTAAATAAATACAGCCAACTACCGGAATATCGGCACCGACAAAAACGTTCGAGTTAAAAGGAGATACCGAAAAATATACATTATTTTATTTCTGGGATATTTGACCGTTATAACAAAATATAGCATTAAAAACATAAATAGAAAAATGCCTGAGTGTTTCAAATTTCACGTTCAATTTGATAATTAAAATTATAATTAGAAGTAATACCTAAAAACTGGTTAGTTTATCATATAAATAGCGCCGAACGATGGCCGAATGGTTAGGGTGCTGGCCTTCGGAACCGGAGTTCGTGGGTTCGAATCCCACTACGGCATGGATGTTCGTAGCCGTTCGGAATCGGCTTTAAGCAGTAGGTCCCGGTCTCATTAGCCCTCATGTTGCAAAATGTAGACAGCGCTCCAAAACCAAACCAAACCAATCATCATATTGTTACCAATTTATGAAGCGTAGCGTTCGTGGATTGAGTAGACTTTGAATTAAGACAGCAAAAATAACAGCACTTTATTCGTAATGCAGGGAAAAAACGAAATACAGCAGCCAACACCGCGAGAACTGGCTAGCACAGGCACTAAAATTTCACTAAAATTCTTAGCGCCAAACAACGTAGGTCTTTACTTTTACAAATTTCTCAGCTAACTGAACCTCGATTAGGATCGGCCCCCGGTATTTATATCCTCGGAAGAAACTGGAATATTCTAGAACGTACTAGGTACAAACTGTCGCCAAGAATGTCACCAAGTCGCCAAATTTGGAAATAAATCGCCAAACTTGGCGCCAGAAATTAGTCGCAAAAACATCGCCTACGAGCCAATATCTCGCCAAATATCAAATTTTTATGTTCAATTTGATGATTAAAATTATAATTAGAAGTAATGCCTAAAAACTGGTTAGTTTATCATATGAATAAAAATCCTTTTTTTTTTTTATCGTACTTGAATTAGGAATGAAGTACTAAATAATTTAAATAACTTTAAAAAAATAATTGAAATAAATGATCTTATGTTTGAAATTAACAATTTTTTACTCACTATGACGTCATTCCGTAAAATATCTCATTTACTCATTACTAATAAATATGTTTTTTTTTAATACAGATATTCTGTGATTAATTATATTATTGTACATGTCGAGAAACATTCAAATAATTAATTTCCTTACATTATTTAATGAACATTATTGAATATTACTATGATCAACGTCCTAATCTGATTTTAATAGAGTGGACTACGGTTAATTCCGTTATTTGGCGAGATATATTATCGCCAAGTGGATGATTGTTTTGCATACTTAATTTATTTCGAAAAAAAAAAAGGTTAGCCAAAATTCTCTCAAGCTTGGCGAGAATCTACACTTTCTAGAATATTCTCCGAGCTTTTCGTAGTTTTCGCTAGGTGGTGAGACTATAAAGTGAGGAATCCTACCCATATAGAATTGAAAGAAATCGTGTTGTAAAATAGTGTGAATTGTTTTCAGGGAAGAAATTACAAATTTTTAGAGAATTTCTTAATGGTTTCCCCGTAAACAACATGGTATAGATTCCAAAATTCAAATGAAAATAATATTTCTCATTATTCCTTTTCATTTATTGATTTTTTTTATTATGAAAAAAATTCCTAAACAAAGAATCCTTCCAATTTCATCTCGATAAGTGGGGTAACTTTGAGATAGCGAGAATAATTTTCTACTGAATTATTTTTATGTAAAATTTCGCACTCCGAAAAAAACTTCGCTATAAGCAGTTTCGAAATAAATGAAGCAGAGATATCGAGAGTAGACTGTAATATTATAAAACATTTTTTTATGAAGAGCATTTTTTTAAACTATCTTCATAAAGAGGAGTATTTTGAATGTATTTGTGTCAGTCTGTAAGCAGAGTTTAGCTTAAACATCGAAAGCTACGTTCATGAAAATTGTTAAAGGGATTCTTTGTAACACCGTGCAAAACCTAAAAAAGCCATTTTTTAAAATTTGAATTAATTTTTTATTTTATTTCTAAAGCCTCTTAATTTTTTCTTTACTTCAACTATTGCTTTCAAAGTTAACTGCAAACGATAAATTTGTCGTAACATAGCTTAAATAAAATAGACAGCCAATGAATTTTTCAAAATAGAAATAACGCCACGGATGCACATTACCTCCATGGTTTTAAAATTATTTTTACTTTTTTTAGCATTATGACGTCATTCCGTAAAATATCTCATTTACTCATTACTTTTAAATATGTTTTTTTTTAATAAAGATATTCTGTGATTAATTATATTACTGTACATGTTGAGGAACATTCAAATAATTAATTTCCTTACATTATTTAATGAACATTATTGAATATTACTATGATTAACATTCTAATCTAATTTTTAAAATTTGGATTAATTTTTTATTTTATTTTTAAAGCCTCTTAATTTTGGGTGCTACCATATTACAACCGACATATGGCACTGGTGATTTCTGCGTCATAATGATGCCAGAGAGGGAAATTTATGGTATCAAATTCCCATCTCTGGCGATTTCTGACGTCATTATGACGTAGAGGTCACCCGTGACATATGTCGACTGTAATATAATAGCAGTATTTTTCTTGATTTCGGTCCTTACTCTGGACGTTGCGGTTCGTTTCGAACCTTCGTTGGGACGTCATTTTGATGCCAGCTTGCGGACATTATGCGAGCAAATGATCAAGATGACGTTAAACTGACGTCACAACGAACGTTCGGCTCGACTCGCAACGTCCAGAATAAGCCCCTTCAACTATTGCTTTCAAAGTTAATTGCCAACGATAAATTTGTTGTAACATAGCTTAAATAAAATAGACAGCCAACGAATTTTTCAAAATAGAAATGACGCCACGGATACGCATCACCTCCATGGTTTTAAAATTATTTTTTACGTTTTTTTTTAGAACTATGACGTCATTCCGTAAAATATCTCATTTACTCATTACTTTTAAATGTGTGTTTTTTTCAAATATAGATATTCTTTGATTAGTTATATTATTGTACATGTCGAGGAACATTCAAATAATTAATTTCCTTACATTATTTAATATTAGTATGATCAATATTCTAATCAATTCCTCCATTTATAGTTTTATGTATACACTCTAATATTATCTTTTTATTTGAAACCTTAATTTAACTGAGAATACTGATATCGTTCGTAATCTTCTCTAAAAATGTGGCAACATGAAAACCGCTTTCAGATTAAAAATATAATAGAATGTGTTATTGCGTGAAAATAAAATGGTAGAATGAAGAATTTAAAAAAAAGGTTGTAATTATTTCTTCTTGTCCTTTGAAAAAATGTTCGATAAGAAATTTTAATATTTATTTCATAAAATAAATTCATTTACTTTTTATAAATTTAAAATTCTTTATTGCTATGTTTTGTAATTCAATATAGGATATATCATAAATACAGTTTTCAAATACAATGTATTCTAGGAACAACACTGATATTGAACACCATTGGCGACATTTTCGATTAACAACGTTTTTATCCCCTAACCATATGTCAGTAATATCGTATAAAATTACATAAAACTTAATTTTATATAATATAAATTATAGAATAGAGAAGATAACGAGAACTTTGTTGATTTAAAAATTATTGATAAATTTTCACGTAAATTTTGAATTCTGGCCAATTTTCATCCATTATAATTTCTATAAATTAATTTTAAAAAGCTCAAAATGTAAAAAGTCGCCTTCAGTCTTACATTAAAGCTGTATTTAAAAGTGTTGGGGAAAATGCAGTCCAGGGTGCCTCCTTGTTATTGGGCGATATTTTTTTAGCGCCAATAGTGCCGACATTCCATTTAAGATGGCGAAGATCCATAAGAGCAATAAATATGCAATAAAAAGCATCAACTATAAGTATTAAAAATACATATTTCAGATAAAACTTATACAAAGCTAGTGCCAAACATTTAAATTTGCAAACGCATATAGAACAATTTTTTAAATTTTCTGAATCATACTAAAATTTAACAGGAAGTATGGTTACTTATTTTTTATAGAGCAATGAAAATGGAATGTAAAGCCTAAACTATGTGTATTAAATCGTTTAAACAATATACAAAAATTTTATACTTTTCCCAAAGTTTTGTTTTTAAAATTGTCTAAACTCATATGTAACAAAACTCGCCTACTTGGCGATGACATATAAATAATTATTTCTGGGGGAACCCTAAACTACAGTGAAGCCAAAGCCTTAATTTTTTTTTCTTAATGGGAGAAAAGATTATTCTATTTTTTATTTTCTTGAAACCAACACTCATTAGTGCAAGTTAATTTAGCGAAGTTCTTGGTAATGTCTACAAGTTTTGACATTAGACAAAATTTGATAAACTTCAATCCCAGTTCTCCCAGGCTAAATCCCAGTTCAGGGATCCCGCCGAACCAAGTTCAGTAAGCACGCCAAGCTTGGGCGATGTCGCCAAATTCTAGAACCCAGTTTTCTGGCAAACCTTGCTCTATTTTTTATTTTCTATTTTTTTTTTAAATATGTATTCATCTTAACAAAATTTCAAACCTATTTTTGTTCAAAATATGCCTTGAAATTGGGTATAAACTTAATACAAAACGAAATACAAATTGTAAACATCACTTGGCGACAATTTAGAGATCACTTGTACAAAAATAGAGCCAAAAACATGGCTGCCGGCCCACGGAACTGGGATTCTACCCAGCGGTTAATTAATAACTTAATCAAGGCTGTAAATATTGTAGAAGAATAGGAAATAAGTTGTTAATATATTGATTTTGATAATGAGGTTGTTGAATTTTTAGTATAATATAATCTGTAAAGCTCTCTTTACCTCAGTTGTGGTTGGCGATTCTATTTTTGGCTCGATTTCATATATTTTCCTTTTAATAACGATCTAAAATAATTGAAATCTTTTAAAATAACTTAATTCATTTAATAGTTTTAAATGTATTTCCAAATAGTACAGTTTTTCTTGCTGACTCTTTTTACTTGACATATTTTATTTTATAAATTTTTATTTAGAATATTTATTCCATTTTGAATTCATTGGCTCTATTTTTTATTTCTTTTACTTCACTTGTGTTCTGAGTTGAAATTTTGTAATAAATTTTTAATTGCCTTCTTTACTAGCTAGAAATCAGAAATTTTGCAGATAATTTCATTTTTTGGTGATAATAGAATATTCAGTTTTTAAAAACTACATAACAAAAATCAGTTCGATAACTGCAAAAAGCAATTCAGAATACTTGAAGTCCCAATTGCAGAGATTTTATATTAGTATCGCCATCTGTTGGCAAGCGGCATAACTAAAACCTCAAAATTCATAAGTCATTTGGACAAAGTAGAGACACTTGGTTCAGAAAAGAATAAACATATTCTTTTAATGCTCTTTTTTATATTGAGAATATTTTAACATTTTTTGGTATATTTGTGATTTTCTGTATAGATTTTAATCAAATAATACTAAACCGATCATTCTTCTTTTATCGTGTGATATTAGAGCTTTACTAATTTTGACGTTTCAAAGTTTATTTTTTTGAAAATGTTAAGTTAATAAAACAAAAAACTGTGTTAAACTTCAAATGGTTGATAATTGATTTAGTGTAAGTTGAAAAACTTAATGGATGAAAATTGATTACAAATTTTTAGTCTACAAATAGTCGGAAATAAAATAAATATAAAAAGTATTATTTCTTAAAAACTGCTTTTATTTAACAAAAAAAGGCAATAAAATACACGAAAAAGTCAGATTAAATAAATATTACATTAGTATTTTAATGTGATTACTTCCCTTATACAATGCCTATTGAACATATGTTACATTGACACTGATTGCAATTGCTTTTATTTTTAGTTGCATAACAACTAAAACTTTTCCTACAGAAGTTTCACGCATTTTTTTATTACCGCTTTACTATTTTCATATAGGAGCTTTTCACACAACTTCTCTTTTAGCTTATACCTTTTTTTTTTTTGGAAATTAGTAAAAGTTCAAAACCATTTGATCTAACATATTACAAATAGTTTGGAACTGCCATCGGGTGTATATATTAAGAAATCAACATGATTCCGGGCATAAGAAATAAATTGTTTTAGCATTTTTGGTGCTTTACTTTTGAACTCTCAAGCGAGAAATAGAGGGCAAAACTTCCCCTCGGAACATCGAAAACATTAACATTTCAGAAGGGGACTTCAGATCCCCTGACCCCCCCCACTCTGTACATTCTTGCTTAGAGAACAAACAGATAGACATACATGCAAACACACATACCTGTATAAAGGAAGGTTTCTTAAGTTATTATACTGGGAATATTTTAACTAAAATGGCAAATCCAGCACCTCAAATAATAATAGTTCGTTATTTTTTATAATTATTTTAACCGTTAGTTATTTTTAAATTTTTTTTATAAATTAAGTATCATAAATTACTTAAGATTAAATTTATGACGATTAATGATTGTTTCATCAAATAAATTTCGTAAAAAAAAAACTGCACTAAAATTTGTATTAATTTGTAATAATGTAAACCATATTTTAAAGACCATCTCAGAAACTAAATCACTTTAAGAGTTTTTAATTGTTTTAGTTCTTAATTAAAAGAAATATCGATATAAAGAAATATTAAAATAGCTCAAAATAGTCGCCTAACTAATTTAGCATTAATGAAATAAAATTGGTATCTATAAATTGGAGGAATAAAAACGGCACTTTAAAATGAAAGAATTACTTCAAATTTAAATTGATAAAAAGAAATAGGGTGAGAAAGAAAGGAAAATTATTACCTGAAAACGCAATATAAATGGATTCAGATGAATTAATGTACTAAAGATTTTAATAATTTAGCAAGCTATTAAAAGAAGTATCTATAAAATGGCGTCAGAATATCCGTCAAAGCCATTTGACATTAATGGAATAAGATTGACATTTAAAATTTAGACTAATAAAAATGTCGCTATTGAACTCAAAGAAATATTCCAAATTAAAACAAAAAAAGGAGATGAGTCAAGAAAATGTGGTTAAAAAAGCAAGGAAAATTGTGCTACTTGAAGACGCGTTATAAACTACTCTTTCAGATGAATTAAGTTACTTAAGGTTTTAATAATTTAACGTAATTGAAAGAAATATTTATAAAATGACGTCAAATTATCCGACGAACCAATTTAGCATTAATAGAATAAGATTGGCATCTAAAATTTAGATGAATAAAAATGTTGCCACTAAATTCAAAATAAAGGAAACATTCAAAATTAAAACTGAAAAAAAATTATAAGTCAAGAAAACATGGTTGAAAATTGTGTTATCTGTAAACGCATTGTAAACTCATTCAGGCGACTTCCGTTATTTTAAAAATTTTAATAGAGCAATTTGTCGCGACATCACGAACTACTATAATGCCCTTCCCAATAATTTTCATGTTTACAACAGCTAATATACAAACAATAAACTGCCCTTCCGTTTGAAACTAAAAACAGAATTGTCATAAGTTGAGATGTGCCCTACTGCGTGAAATCGCCTTATTGTATTAGCACGTAATGTAAAGGAAAATGTATCAAATGCGCAAAAATAATCGATAAAGTCAATGTATATTAAAAGAAGGAATCTATAACCATTGCCTCTTGTCCTCCGAGACAGTCGTCCTGCTTAAACTTTTAACGATTTTATATGAATCAAAATTCCTCCAAGATGGGTACAACCCTTTCAAAATGCATTGTGGACATACACACACGTGAAGGAATATGTATATATAGATATAAAAAACGTACCCGTTAGTACAAACGTGAAAACGACGATTCTTTGAAGGTATCTGTTCGACTTCATTTTCATCTCCCACTCTAGCCTGTTAAACAACCCCGAGCGAGCGAAGTGTCTGTGTTCTTAGATAAGGCCAAGATTATCTTCCTTGGCCTTCTTTCTTCTTTTTTTCTTTTTGATAAATCTTGCAGTTATCTTTTCGAATGTGAAAACACCATTCGTATCTAACTTTCTAGGGATCTTTCTAGATTTGTCTTACTTTATCTTCCGTATAATTGCTCGGCCCGGGGTTACATGCAACGCCTCAGGGAAATTATTTTCAACACCGTACTTGTTGGCCAGAAGATTTCTCCAGAATAAATATTGAGGATTGAATTTCAAGAATTATGTGCCTAGGACATAATTTAACTCAAAATAAATTTCAGTTTTTATGAAAGAAAGTCGAGCTTTCTCATTTGTTATTTACTAACCGCTTCGAACCTGACTTTCGGTCAGGGAGTCATTTTAATTTCGAATGAATTATGACGTTTAAAAGTGCTGTAGTTGGAAAGATTTGCCTGTTCTTCCTGGTATTCAACAAACGAAAAGATATATGTTTTTGCGGATATAATCACATTCAATCCTCATAATGTTGTCCCCATAAGTCCCCATAACTCACCCTTATATTAAAATCTCCTTCGACGACCCTTTCGCGTCTTATCCCACTATCAGCGATATTAACGTCACTTGTTGACGACAGATGTCACTACTTGTGTGTTTGTTTCCTTTTATCACGTGAGAAAAAAAAGTGTGTATAATTCGTAACTTGGCATCCAGTAATTTTATATGAATCTAAAATTGCTTTACAACATGTTTTGAAATAGCTTTTGCATTAAGAAATAAATGAATTAAAGAAAAATGTTAAAAGTGTATGTAGCACAATAAAAAAATAATGTGCAACCTTTTCTGAGGGCTTGAACGGTCACCCCAGTGGACAGTATAGATGAGGGATTAAAGAGGGGAAAGCACTGCGGATGTATGCTGATAGTGTGTTCCTTTAAGGGGTAATTCCTTAAGGGTCGGCTATAAATTTATTTCATGATTGAACTGCGGATGTATACTGATAGTGTGTTCCTTAAGGGGTAATTCCTTAAGGGTGATAGTATATTCCTTTATACAAAATCTCCATATTAGTTTACCGACTTACTTTCTCCTTACACACACCCACATATTTGAATTTTTATTTTAGTTATCAGTACCCCTAAAGAGAGATGATGTTTGCTGAACCCATAGTCTCCGCGAAAGATAATTCTACAAAGACCACTGGCCTAAACGAAAAGGAAAATTCAATATTGTATATCTCTATCTATGGTTTCCATTTCGAAATGGAACCTTCTTATGTATAAAATTATATGAAAGGCAACGCGATTAGCATTACCTTGAATTGTAGGTAACCCTTTTTTTTCATTGTATTTTTTATAACATTTAAATATAACACAATTTTTTAATTTCGGTATATATAGGGCTTTTCTTGCCAGAGGGTAATAGTTTGCAGATATATAGTTTTTCAGAATGGTACCTGTGTATCCTGAAAATTTTCGATTCGGGTCGTTTCGGAAACCCTTTACGTTCACTCATCCCAGGATCTCTCCTGGAACAGGCTCAAGAGTCGGAACACAGACAGTGCAGTTACACTCATGTCCTGGCTTGTTTGAGAGTAAACACGCTAACGAGGTCCCCCCCCCCTTTCTAGCTCCCCTACCACCCCTTTTTCCCGTCCTAAATCTCTGAAAAAGACACGAAGCGATGCCAATACTGGATTTATTTGTCACTCTTCAAACAGAAAATAAAATACATAAACGACAGTTTCGGAAAAAACACGTCTTCGACTGTTTTTGCATTCGAAATAGACTACGGAGAGAA